>JANVCI010111112.1:0-11434 GCA_026413465.1 Trichosia splendens | reverse complement strand
TCTCCCCCTTTTCCAATTTTCAATATATATATATATATATATATATATACATTATATTAATATAGAGAAAGATTTCAGTGTTATACCATGTTCCATCTACCTACGAGTTGCGACTCAACGTGTTAGGTATTCTTATAGATATATTGTTAATAGTTTTTCTTTCTTGCTGTATACATATATACCTTACAACAAAATGTGAAGAAAAAAAAAACTCGGAAAAAAAAATTTGTTGAATTACAAAATAAAATGAATTTGTTTTGAGGATAATGAACTATGTGTGTAATGTTGTTTCAAAGAACAATGAAATCAAATAGCAAGGTGTTTGTAAATTGTTATACTTCTTTTTATTTTATTCAAAACAAATTGGTTTATAGAGAGTATTAGCTACATGAAAATTTAAATATCCGTTAAAATGGATTTCTCATGGGTTCATGGCCCCAATCATGAGCATTTTATTACTTGTTTAATGGCATTATATTTGATGATTTGAACTTCGTTTTTTAGAACGGATTGTCAGTTGACTTTATGTAATTGTTGCTGCTACTTGATGCCATTGATAACGGTATGAATTATTAGTAGTTGCTGTACAATGACACCATTTTTTTGTAGTAATGTTCTTTGTTTCCTGAAAATGACATAAATAAATAATTCGTTTTCACTGCACTTTAAGTTGTGTATGCTTTATCAATATATCTAACTATGTCTATATCACTTTGAAGGTTGGTATACTGTTCCTTGCTCAAGGGAAAAAGTTACACCTAATGAAAGTGCACTCAGAAAACGATTGTTACAACCATACCTATCTGCTTGTGACAAACATAAAATACGTTTGTGAAAAATATGAATACGTTCCGGCAAACATTATTTGACTCTGTCTGTTCATCTTACAAAATTATTTGATTTCGCTCCTTATTAGCAGTAACGATTTCCAACATTTCCTATCCTCAAACTCACACTAAGGGCAATACATAATAAATACAGCACCCTATGATCTTTCTCACGGCATAGTCGGCTTGAGGTAGGGTATAAGGGTGTAGCATTGTATGTGAAATCCTAGTTCCCCCTTCAATGAATTGTTCGTGCGTAAAAAAGGATCATAGAGTACCCAAGAAGTTATTTTAAAAGAAAATAATTTCGATGCATTTGGATGCATCCTTCCTAAATACAACTTCTTTGAACCATTAATGCTAGCACTAAAATTATTGGTAGTTTAATCACCGTTGTAAAAATAATCAAAACTCATATACATCTCAGCTGTATAATATGCCTACAAAAAGTGTAATGTGCATTGTACGTACTACGTGTATAACTGCTATAAGTATATATGAAATAGGCATATTGCTTCTTACATGTATGTATATACTCCTTTTAGGTATATTATACTCGTCACATGGATACTCCTCACGTGTATATCATGCAGCACGCAAATATATGAGTGTTGAATTATTTTCCAGTGTATTGATCTCTCCCGCCAATATATTAAATGAACCAAGAAATGATATTATTTGTTTTGCCAATAATTTGATGATCTGGAAGTGTTATACAATGTGCAACAACACTTAACACACTAAAAATAAATTTTAACAAATCAGTATTGATTTATTGAATGTTTTCAAGGGATGAAACCAGTGATTAATTCTTCTGAGTACGATCTCATGTTATTCCGAAATCCTCTCTAAATCAGATTATGGAAACGTAAAACTAAACTGAAGAAAGATATGTGACATGCAGGCCCGGCGCCGTTAGTCGCGAGGCCCAATGCAAAATATATATACGAGGCCTATAAAAAAAATGTAAAATCCTTTGATAACTTTATTTGTGGTTGAAATGACCATAAAGTAATATTCGAGCGGTGACAAGATTGCCCAAAGTGAAAAACAGTTTTTGAATTTGCCGAAGATACATATTATTTTGTTGTAGTGGTTTTTAAGACTGAAAAAGTGATCTATATATCATTTGTGTTTTTTGTGTAGCTGTGGGAGTCAAATAGCGCAACAAAAATTTATCGTAAATCTGTCTAAACACTAGTAAATACCTCTTCACATTTTATCAACAAATTTGAAATTCGCCTGTCTTTGTTTTCCTTGAAATAAGTAACGTTTCTGTTTCTCTTCAAAAATATATTTCTTTAAACTGAACTGACTGAACTTCTCGGCAACAAATTGAAAAAATAATCTTTTCTCAAAAACAATTTTTTGATGTAATCTAATGTAATGAAGTTTAGAGTTATAAGTTTAGTTATAAATTTAGAGTAATTCGTAGTTAGCTCAAGACAGACCCAAAAATGTGTTTCTCATAAAATGAAAAGTGCTAGAAAACTGCTAGAAAAGTGCTAAGAAGATTGTGGAAAAGTGCTACAAATGCGTTAGAAAAAGCTAAAAATTGTTAAACAATTGCTAGAAAGGTGCAAGGAATTGCCTAAAAGAAGTGCGAGAAACTGCTAGCAATTGCTAGGAAGTGATAGAAATTTTCTAAAAACTGATAGAAAGTGTTAGAAACTAGAAAAGTGCTAGAAGCGTGCAAGAAACTTTTAGAAACTGCTAGAAAACCACTACAAAATGCGAGAATCTGCTACAAATGTGCTAGAGAAATACGAAAAAGTTGCTAGAAAAGTGCTAGAAACTACACTAAAACTAGCAACTTCTAGCAGTTTGTGCCAATATTTTAACAGTCTGTAGCACTTCGTTAGCAACTTCTAACACCTTTCCATCAATTTCTAGCAGTTTTCTAGTATCTCTGTAGCAGTTTCTAGCAGTCTGTTGCCCCTTTGTACCAGTTGTTCAACAATCTTTAGCAATTTATAGCACTTTTCTACCATCTTCTTGCCACTTTTCTAGTACTTTTCTAGAATTTTTAGATGCATTTTATGAGTGAGTAACATATTTGTTGAAAGAGTTTATCGAGCTGCTTATCGTTTTTATCAATTAATATATAACTTTCTGTAGTGCCGTCCTACATGCTATACAATAATGAATTTTATTTGGATCTAATTTGGCGACACTAGTCTGTGTTTCAAAATAAAAGGATTTCATTCTTCTTAAATTGTTACACAATTTATTCCACCTCTCTAAAATAATAGTCTCCTAGCTCACTTAAATACCAAAGAACTAAGAAATAATTTTCTCATGCATTTGAAGCTCCATAATGCATGTCACTTTATGTGGTAACGTACCAAATAAAAATGTTTAATTACCCAACATCAAAATTTTATTAAATAGCATCTACCTTAACGGTCTAAAGAATTTCAAAAATAATATCTCATAAATACCATTGGCATAGCACTAAAATTAGTTTCATTTAATGTGAAATTACATTTTGTTAAATCACACATTTAAAATCTTAACAAGAAAGAAGAGAAGATTGGATATCATCATCATCATCATTTTTACGAGATATTCATAAGATAAAAGCATCATAAAATTACAACAACACAGCATCACAGACCGCAGCTACGATATTGAAGTTTCAAGTTTTTCTTCTTGTCAGTTTGTTTGAAATAATTTTTTGTTTCCTTTTCACATCTTACGTTTCAATATTTTTAATGAAGACAAATTTTGCTTTACAAATGAGATCGATAAGTAATTAAATTATAATTTTTTGTCTTAAGAATTTTAACTTGTGAATTTTTTGGGCTATAAACAAGAAGGGAGTGAGGTATTTATGTTCGAGAGAGTATTAAATTATAAGGAATCTGATACTGAAATACAAATACTTAATTGGAATGTTGTTGCTAAATATGTGCTACCAATCAAAAATTCGAAACCTTTCCAGCGAATTTTAATCTTTTTTTGATCGTTAAAATCTGTGAATTGTTAAAGGGTTCATGTGTAAAATGAAAAACAGATTCCATTGAAAAAATTTCATAAAAAAACATAAAAAAATTTTTCACAAGTTTTTGATGTCTCACGACAGTATGCACAGGAAGCTGTGGGAAAAGACCATCAACGAATAAAATACAACTCAAGTAGAAAATGAGAAATTGAAACATATGAAATAAGATTTTGTTGACTGAAGCCTAAAATATCCCTATTCAATGCACTTATCGGGTACATGTCCCTAATTTCTAGAGCTGGGAATAGGTGGACCCATCAGGAATGCGTCTAGCTGCAATAACCACCCTTTCAACATCTTGCTAATGTTTCTAAACAAGAATGAATTCCACAAAACCTTATGAAGCCTATGAAAATCGCCAATTTCTTGAGCCTCAAATCCAGAAGGGAACCCAAAAAAACTGGATGGAATTCAGTAAAATCCTATAGTTCTCGTCGGTGGAACCTCAGGATGATTAGCTACGCTCCATGTAACCTCATCATATTGCAGACCTTACAAAGTACCAGGAAGACATGTTTAGTGTCCAACTTTCTTTTTCAATTGAAAATGAGGGAAAGCACTCCAGAAGGTGTATCAGACCCAGATAGTGGTACTGATAACCAATCTATACTCATTTGTTCATATAGTCAGTGCTCACTTCAAGTTCATCCTTAGTATTAGATTGCCACGATTCGCTATAACAGCTTGCTAATAAAACACCAATTATCGTAACCTGGATCCCAGGACATGATTGGATTCCAGGTCCCTTCCAAAAAATTATCTGACAAGGAATTTGTAGGCCCGGAACCAGTTATTTGGGTGCCTTGTTCCTCCCTAAAATACTTCATTCACTCCGTGGAAATATAATAAATTCTTAAAGCACTGGAACTCCTTAGACCACCAAGCTGGACAAGCAACAAACTGTGTAGCAATTAAAAAGAAGAACGCCAGATACTTTTTATCCCTTAGTAGGAGAAATAGCGGTCGCCTTTCAGAAGTACTCACAGGCCACTGCAAATTAAACAATCATCTCCACACAATCATCTCCAGTCACCCTTTCTGCGACAAATGTGGCGATACAGAAACAGCAGAACACTTCTTATGCAAATGCCGGGCATATATTATTGATAGATCAAAGTTCTTGGGAGCATACATTCTGTCATACAGCGTCATTTGCAGATTGCCTTCAAATAGTATCTTAAGATACATACAGATTTAAAAATTTAAACCGATAATCTTCGTGGGGACGTACAACAGGCCAATGGTGGCTTAGGTGCTGAGGTCTGCCTCAAATACTTACTCTTATCTAATAAGTGCTCATCTGCATTTATTACTGAGGCCATAATTGAGCTCTAACAATAACAAACTAACTAACTAATCTTGGTATGTCCTGTAGTAAGATTTTCTCTTTTAGGTGGGGTAAAGTTGAGCAAAGTAGAAGCGCAATAATGTCCGAATTTTATTATTTTAGTAGGAAATTGTAAGGGAAGTTTCCCGTCGTGTTTTAAACATGATGTTTTAAATTCCATTTAGATTCCAGACAAAACCAGTTTCATAGGAAGAAACGCTAAATGACATTATAACTCTACGTTGTGTAATTTTAAAAATTTATTTTCCTTAACTCTTTTTCATACAAAGCCACATAATTTCACATTTAGCCTTTCTTAATAACTTTATTAACCCACACCTTGACATACAGACCTACCTCTAAATTTCACAAAACTATTTTATGATAAAAATCCATTTAATTATTACACATTCTAATTATACCAACAAACATAACGTTTTTACTATATTTCAGTCATTAATTTTCGATTGTCACATTAAAAATGTTAATTTAATCAACAAATTAACCAACCACACGGTTGTAGTTCTATCTTTTTATGTGTGGATTTTTTTTCTTTTTTTTTTGTTGTCTCATTGCCATTTTAATATGTAATATCCTGAAACGCAAAATGCCACATATAGCGGAAAATACAATACACCATATATTAATAAAATAATATGATTATTGTCACCATAAAGACTTCAAGCAACAACGTTTCTCAGCATGAGATAACATTCTGTTTTGTTCAAATTGAAATAGAAAAGAGTGTAGAGATGTTACAAGCAAGGTTAGAATAACGTTAAAATAACGTGTTGAATATTAAATACCCGAACGACGATAGACATTTATTATTTATTGTGGGATAAGTGGATGATAAAATTTTATAAAAATGTTGCTTTAATGGTTCGATAAACAAAGTAAATAGTCAACCGGAAATTATCTTTTTTCCACACAACATTACAATCGATTGAACAATCATAGATACGAATTCTCGTTGTATTCTTTTTGTGCAAAAAAAATGACCTATATTCAGTCCCGGGTAAAATAGCTAATAATAAGTTGTTTGTTGAAGAATAAATGTTTGCTACGAATCACGAAATAATAAACTAACACACACATTGTCAATTTTACTTGCACGAACGCGTCGGAGAATATCATATCATATTTAGGATTTCTGTAAATAGAGAAATAAATCACTTTACGTTGTGTAATCTAAAACTAATTCTGAAATAATACGTAATCTAGAAATTCGAATTTTGAAACATTTTGACCAATTTTACCACCAAGTCTATTTACATACTTAATTGCAAGCTTATAAGACTCTCTGTTATCCTTGATGTACAAGTCAAACCAGCTAACAGCATTACTTTTAATACCTCATGCTGCCATTGGTTTGATTATGTTATATGATCAACCTGTCTTTCAATTTTTCGAAGAATTGTACTTAGTCTTATACAAGCAGCAAAGTGATCATTATTAATACGTATTGTTTTTGGAATTATGCAGCTACCTTCGTATGACAACTCCTCAATTGCCTTATGGGTCGTGCATAAATTACGTAACGAAAAAATCGGAATTTTTCCCCCTTCGCCCCGGGTGGGTTACGTAACGAGTTGTTTTTCGAGAAAATTTATTTTACGAGTCGGGAAAAGTGGAAAAAGTAGGCTGAGGAAATCTACAGTGAGAAGATAGCGCAAGAAACCCAAGAAATGTCAAGGAAAGTTGAGTTAAGATTTATAAAGATGGGGAGAATGGAAAAATTCAGAAAAACCAAGAAATGTCATAGAAAGTTAAAAAAGAACAAACGTTTCGTAACGTGACAAGAATCCCCCCTGTCGCGTTATATAATTTATGAACGACCCGTATCGTATTTTTTGTGTATTTATTTTTTAAAGATGGGACTTATTACTTGGGTGTCAAATTTTTTGCTGGCACATCCTAAATTACCGTTATTTTAAAAAATTAATTAATTAGGAACAAACAAGTAAACAACATGAACAAAGAACAAACTATCAAGGATTAAACAGTTTAATGGTAGCTGCATTTCGCACAGTTCACCCAAAAATCTAGTAGAAATCGGAACTGAATTGTATGACTTCTATTTGGGTTATTGCGTGATCGGAATTGGTTTTAATGTTTTTTCTTTATCGTTGTTTTGTTTTTGTTGGTTGTTATGTTGTTTTAATTATTCAATTTCATTATAATAAAAAAAAACTATATATTTTACGGCCATTCTGCAGTGGAGAGCAATTTTTAAGTATTTTAATGACGAATTTCTCAATGTTTCGCAAATTTCAAGTATAGAACATTTTGATTTCCAAATTACAGTCGAATACATATTACATTTGAAAATAAAAATTGGATGTGGATATGGCTATGGCACCTTCACCTTACAGAGGTGGTGCTCGAACAATTTTTAACTCAGAACAGAGATATGAAATAAAGTTGTAAAAACGTATGAAATTTCTCTCCTCACCCCATATATTTCTAACACACAAATAATTGACACAGTGACAGCATGCTTGCTTTAAACTGACTGCATACTTCGTTTACGTGTAATGGTAATAAACTAAAATTTATTACCAACCTACACAAATGTTTCACAGCTTGCTTCCTGTAAACTTATTACTAACACATACAAACTGACAGCGTGCCAAACTGACAGCGTGCTTTTGCGAACAATTTAAATTTCGCGCTACATTAGAGTGCAAGTTCCCTTATTGTATGTAACACAATTTACATACACAATGAAAAAAGATCTTGGCTGACACTCTATTTTATATTAAACTCTCTGACTCAGTACATTGTCTTTAGCAATTAGAGATAACACGCAAAAAATGGCTTTACTAACCTATTTAAAATAAGATTTTTTTAATTTCTTTTTCCAACAAAAAATCGCTTATTGTTGCCGCATTGGCTGTTCCCCGTCTATCTTGGGAACCAGTTGACAGTTTTGGATGTTCTTCTAAATGTCGGAATGGGTCCAAGGATCCAGGAGGGGCGGAGGTATTGGCAAAAAGGGGTAAATTTGGTATATTGTGGTGTATTTTATCAAATATCTCGGGAAGTATAAGTACTACTGTGATGATATTTTAAATATGGACAGAAGGGAAGTCTGCCAATATATTTTTAGATAAATACCCGATGGATGGCTTTAGCCGGTCTATAATTCTTTAATAATTTGAAGAACTTGAAGGAGTAGATATTTTCCTTGCTCAACGTAAATCCTATACTAACTCACTAATACATTGACTCCTAGTGCAAAAGTTAAATTTGCATGAATTTATTAACACATAAACAATATCGTTTGTTTTTCTTGCTATATTATGCTATGAATAAAACTACTAATAACAGGCTTACATAATCTGATTTATTTTTTAAACTGCACATAAAATAGAAAAAAAAACAAATTTGTCCTCATTATCTCATACAACAATCATTTACATGCATAAAATGTACGTAAGAATCACTTCAATTATAAAACCCTATTTACATTAATTTATTCATGCAACTTTTGCTCAAAGACCAAGCTGTACATACGAAAATCTAATCCCTCAACAGCCTATAGATTCAAAAAAAAACTATTTTATAATTCACCCTTTTGAGTAGCAAGATTTAGAGATTTGTTGTTTTCAACGATCTCGATAAAAACATAGTATAACGGTTACCCTAAAACTGTCACAAACAACACAAAATATTTATGGATAAAGGGTTCGTTCTATCGAAATAAAAAAACAAAAACTGTATAATGTCCATATAACTAACTAACCCTGTTATGCAACCCTTAAACAGATAAGTGAGTTTTAATCGTTAAAAAATCATGTATAATAGATTGGAGTGAAAATGTCACTTAAATGTTACCGAGAAAGAAAAAAAAATAAATAATTATTTTTTGATTGAAGGGTAAACCCCTTTTCGACGTGTACACGACCAAGTAAAATATGTTTTTTTCTCTTTAAAAGAAATATATATTCAAGTAAACCCAATAAAATCTAATAAAAGGAAAAAAAATCCAATATTATATGAAGGGTGGCAGCATTGAAATAAACGTATAAAACTACCCTTACTCACGTTGTACGTGCAAATCTATATAATACTCTATCTATATATAGTCTAACAAAAGAAATCCAAATGCCACCCTCTTTGTTTATTCTAAACGTCATGCGTCCTCATCGCTTCTCATTCCATAAAAACTTTTGTGCAGACACTTGGAAGCATGAGATGTAGGGGTTCTTCAAAGCAATATCGAAACGAAAGAATTAGGTGGATATTGTGAAAGCGTGTGTTGCGGTTTACGACCCAAATGGATTTATTTTCAAACTAATTTTTGTGTCGAATTTTATGGGTTGTTGAAATGGAATCCCTTCGAGGTCAACTAGTTCTCTTGGTCATTACTTATATGGAGAAGTTCTTTCATCAGAAATATGTAACTGTGATATTTATTGTTTCGTTACTGAGACACTGTTTTAACTTATCCTTATTATTTAATATTTGATTAATTGCTACCTCCGGGTTCGACCCTTGTATATTGACATGTAGTTAAACACATTTTATATTACAATAAAATGTACGTGCATATTTGTTGTCGGACATATGAGAGGCAACAGAATTTCTACCCTCCATTTTACGATCGAATCTAAACCCCTCGCCAATCATCAATTACATCACTATTTTGACCCGTACAATGTGTAAAGTCTTAAGATATTGTTACTACGTGTGTTCAAAATGCATCCTAGATATGTAAGACATCTAAATTTTCACTGTACGAAAACTATTCTACTTAAACATGTCCGTCAGTCTCCGCTGCTTCTCTATCTGTTTGTACAAAAGACAACTCCAAATATTCACAACCCTTGAAACTTTCAGATTGTCTTCCAAGGTTTGAAGTCGACATAATTTTGGAAAGGTGACTTCATTGAATTGAATTTTAAAATTTTCTTAGAGATTGCATATATTTTTTACAGCACGGTCAAATCAGTCTATACAATATCTCAAAAAAAAATATTACAAAAAAAAACGATTTTACCATCGGCTTTAGGTCAGAATAACGACGAAAAATATCGGACATGCAAAGTAACAATAGCCCAAAATATCGATGGACAGAATATCGAAATGTCGACATGTCGAAAAATCTGCCCCTGTCCCCAACCCCTGCGTCTGCAACGAGATTTTTTGTATCCTCCAGGCGGCCCTACGTGCATGGGGGTCTACCCCAAAACCCCTCTAAAGGTCTGTCTGTTAGACCCCGCTGGGAGGGGAAACCTATAAAACCCACCCTAGCGAGTGTTTCCGCCCTCGATCCCCTCTTTTTTTTTGTTTACTGTCAAACTCAATGCCTGCGGCGCAGCATGAAATGGTGGTACAACGCACGAATTAAATCAAACAATGCAAGTCGTATACTTCATAACCCATTATGATGTTTATATATGATGGGTTTACAAATCAAAGTATTGTCCCGCCAAATAAGTGTGACAAATTCAAATATGTTTAAATGAAGTTATTGTGACCGATCATTATTTTTGTTTGTCGTTATTTTGTCCGAGATTTATTTTGGATTGTCATTATTTTGTTCCGTCGTCGTAATGTTTTCCGTTTGATGTTTTGGTGGCTTTATTCTGACTCAATCCCTTTACCATCAGCGCCACCCTATTTTCATAGCTAAATACGGACAATTCGAAAAGTAAAGTAATTTTTTAGTATTAGCATACGACAGAAGGTATTGCAGACATGTGGTTTTATTTTGAACTAATTCCTCAACCTATTGACAGAGTTAATTCTACTTTTCCAATGTTTATACCGACCAAATTAACATCGCCAGCGTATAGAGTTGAGGCTAACGGACGATGTTGTTGTTAAACTTTGATATCGATTTCATGTGCGACACGCTGGCTGTGGCAGAGTGGCTGTGTAGTAGTGTTTAAAAACATGAAGCAATTAATTGGAATTTGTTGTTGTGGCCAAATTTAATTATACATAATGTTTTGATTAATGTACTTGTAATTTAGGCCCAACATGCCACTCCGTTTATCGAATTAAAATATTTTAATCAATTTGAATCTTCTCTTTATATATGTTACGACCAGAAACCGAAAACGATCAATGAGCGAAAAAAACGGCCACAACGCGTTGTGGTCGTTTCATTTTTGCCACAACGCGTTGTGGCTGTTTTAAAACGCTCATTGAGCGAATGAAATGACCACAACGCGTTGTGGCAAAATTTGATTTGCCGAAACCCGTTGTGGTCGTTTTCAAACGTCCGAAAGCGAAATTATATTGATTACGAAGATATGAAGGTGT
>JANVCI010111111.1:0-17485 GCA_026413465.1 Trichosia splendens | reverse complement strand
GAGGTAGACCGAAACAAACGTGGAAGAGAACAGTCGTCGATGAACCGAGAGCAGAACAGAAGCAGTGGGCTGTAGTGAAAGCTCTCGCAAGCAACAGAGTTCGATGGCGACGATTTGTGGACGCTGTATGCTCCCTCGCGGAGTAGGAATAAGATGATGATGACGAAATACAGAAGCTTACAACTTTCCCATAAAGTCGCCCGAAATAAGCGAAGACGACATATGTTTCTAATATAGGATTTCGATGGAATGGTCACAGGAGTCCATTTTTGAATAGCCGTCTGTGTGTCTGTCCGTCAATTTCGATGAACTTTTTATTTCCTGAAAGAAAATGGTATTGGCTACAACGAGTTCGAAGAAAGGTAGGTTTGGTCACTTACGTGAGGAGTTATTTTCAAAATGGGATGCTCTAGCCTAGTACGTGAAAGAGAAGGTTCAGTACAAATATATATTCCTTGGTGTGAGTCGTCACCAAAAACGTTGCTAGAGGTGTAAACCGCAACCAAAAACATGGTGGAGTTGCAAGCTGACATCAAAAATCTGCTAGAGGTGTGAGCCGCCAACAAAAAAGTTGGTTAAAGTGTGTCACCACTGAAAAAACGCCTCTAAAAGTGTGAGCCGCCACCAAGAAAGTTGCTAGAGGTGTGAGCCACCAGTACAAAAATTGGTAGAGATGAGAGCCGCCACCAAAAAGTGGTACAAATCATTAACCATCAAGAACAATACGAAAAAGCCTCTCAAAGTTTTGCTTACACCCCTGCTCTGAGTACGAGTCTACAGTCAAATTGAACTGGTTTTTTACTCCGAAACATTTTACGCGGTAACTGCAGTACCGCGTCAGTATGAAACGATTATTTGATAGAATACTTTAAATTGGCAAAATAGGTCTTAGATTTGAGGATTATCTCGTATAATTAGGTAACTGTATGAGATACAGGAAGAAGTCTAGGTGTCTTGTATTATACATCCGGAAGATTGCTCAGTTCTATCAGATATAGTTTCCAAATACAATCCAAACTAGAATCCAACCTTCTTCATAATCTGCTTTTAGATTGTTGGAAAGTTAATGGACGCCGACAAACGTAAAGCTCATTATGAACGACTAACAACGAATCTACTAAGCTGGATCCGACACACGACAAACGAATTGCAAACTCGTGATTTTCCAAATTCTTTGGAAGGCATTCAGAAGGAGTTACTATTGTTCAAGCAATATCGAACAATCGAAAAACCACCAAAGTAATCAAAACTTTTGACAATTTCATAATGAGACTGTTTCACTAAACCTCAATTAATTTCAGATACAAAGAACGTAGTGAAATCGAAGCATTATATTTTACAATTAACACTCTGCTGAAAACACTGCATCAACCACATTATACACCTCAAGATGGACAACTGATCAATGATATTGAGAAAGCCTGGCAACATCTTGAGTATGCGGAACATCATCGTGAAGTTGCGCTGCGTGAAGAATTACTTCGTCAAGAGAAACTGGAACAATTGAACTATAAATTCGAAAAGAAATCCGTGCTACGTGAGGGATACTTGAAAGAAATGATACAAGTGCTATCGGATCCTCGTTACGGTGCAAACTTTGGACAAGTCGATGCTACGGTTAAGAAACATGAAGCCATTTCAGCTGATATTTTGGCACGTGTTGAACGTTTCAATGATTTAACAGCTATGGCTAGTGAACTGGAAAAGGAAAACTACCATGGGAAAAATCGTGTAAAGAAACGCGAATCGGAAGTCTTGGAAAAGTGGCGTCATTTATTGGAATTGCTGGATAATCACAAAAATAATTTGTCACAGATGAGTAACCTCATGAATTTGTTGCGTGAAATCGATGCTACACTTGCAAACATTCGTGAATTAGAGATGCAATTTGCTTCGGTAGATGTTGGTCCACATCTTTTTGGTGTCGAGGAATTACTACAAGCTCATTCACTGCAAGAATTGCAAGTAAATTCACTCGGTGAAACTCAACGACGTTTTGCCAGACAAGGATTAGCTGCTAAACATGCAGAGCACAAAGATATAGCAGCCCTAACGAAAAAGTTAGACGAACTAAACGCTGCTTATGAAAATTTATTGAAACAATGTGCCCAACGTCGTAATCGTTTAGAAGAGGCCCGCAATTTCTATCTCTTTTTAGAAGATTACAATAACGAGGAGTCGTGGTTAGTGGACAAACAGCGTATCTGCAAAACAGGTATTTCGGCGAAGGATCTTCGAACTGTGATGTCATTACAACAGAAACACAAAGCGTTAGACGATGAGATCAAAGTGAGAAAACCGAAATCGATGCAAATGGCTGAGGTTGGTAAAAAATTGGTGGCCGATAAGCATTTGCGATCGCCTGAAATCCGTGCCCGTATTGATTCGCTACAAGAACATTGGAAAGCTTTGGAAGATTTGGTTGAACTACGACGGCGTCAATTGGACGACGCAGCTGAGGCATATCAGTTCTATACCGATGCAAATGAAACAGATTCATGGTTGAACGAAAAAATGGCATTGGTTGCATCAGATGATTATGGTGTTGATGAACCATCCGCTCAAGCATTGTTACAGCGTCATCGTGATTTGCAAGGAGAATTGAACGCATATTCGGGTGATATTCTAAATCTAAATCAACAAGCCGATAAACTGATTAAGGCCGGTATTTGTACTCTGGAACTTACTGCTGAACCGGAACCAATTCAAGAATTGGAGCAAGAAGAGTGGGTCAATGAAACGCGTCTTGTTCCAAAGGAAGTGTGGGAAGAGGAACCAGTTGAACGTTTGGAAAAACGTATGGTAACTGAAAATAAGATGTTGCCGCATGTAAAAGCTTCGTATGCATTTGAGGGTCAAGGAGTCAAAATGGGCAAGGGTGAAATAATGATTTTGCAAAGTAGATCCAATGCGGATTGGTGGTCTATTCGTAAATTGGACGGTTCTGAAGGTTTTGTCCCGGCAAACTACGTTAAAGAAATTGAAGCAAGACCAGTTCCGTGCCTAGTGCCCAAGACAGAAAAAGTCAAAACGATGCAAAAGGTGCGAAAAACAATTCTTGTTCGACAAGTGGTGCCTGTGAAACGTGTTAAGCCTGCCAAAGTATCGCAAGTTCGTCCGTTAGTTAAACGTCGTGCACCTACCGATCTTAATGACACGAACGACAGTGTAGAAAAACGGCAAAAACGCATCAACACAACTTACGATCAACTGCAAGATTTAGCCCAAAAGAGACATGCACTGTTAGAGGATTCAATTTGCCTCTTTGGATTTTATCGTGAATGTGACGACTTCGAAAAGTGGATTAAGGACAAGGAGAAAATGTTAAAAACCGAAGAAGCCAGCGAAGATGTTGAAACAGCTAAGAGAAAATTCGAGAAATTCTTAACTGACCTTTCTGCTTCTTCGAAACGTGTCGAATCAATCGATCAGCAAGTTGAAGATTTTGTACGTCAAGGTCATTCCCAATTGGATAAAGTCAAAGCTCGACAGAAGCAAATCCATCAAATGTGGGATCACTTAAACTATTTGAAATCACAGAAGGAAAAGAATTTGGAGGGAGCATCCAGTGTAGAATTATTCAATCGAACCTGTGATGAAGCCGTCGACTGGATGCGCGAGAAAATGACTCAACTTGATATTGCTGAAGTGGGACCTGATCTAAAGACAGTTCAAGCATTGCAACGTCGTCACCAAAATTTGGAACGAGAATTGGCTCCCGTTGAAGAGAAGGTTAATCGCGTTAATCTGTTAGGAAATAGTGTCAAAAATTCCTATCCAACGGAGAGATCGAATGTAACGGGGCGTCAAAAGGACATTCAAGATATGTGGAAGCAAACGCAAGCCAAAGCATTAGAACGACGATCTCGACTTGAGAATGCTGTAGGTCAGCAAATTTTCATTAACAGTTCAAAGAATCTGTTAGCTTGGATCGATTCAGTCAAAGAACAATTGAATGCTGATGAAACAGCTCGTGATGTTGAGACGGCTGAAAATCTGCTAAAGAAACACAACGAATTGGGAGATGAGATACGTGGCCAAGATGATGAATTCAAAGAATTAATTGCTTTGGGCAATCAATTAATGGATCGAAATCCAAGTTTGACCGATGTGCCAGAATTGGTAAAACGATTGAAGGCTGAACAACAAGCTGTTCAACGCGGTTGGAATGAAAAGCAAAAGTGGTTACAACAATGTGTTGAACTTCAGATATTTAACCGAGAAGCAGACAAAATTGATGCTACAACGAAAGGTCATGAGGCATTTTTGGAATACACAGATTTGGGTCATTCACTCGACGATGTTGAATCCATACTGAAACGACACTCAGATTTTGAAAATACTCTAGGTGCTCAGGATAAAGTATTGCGTGGTTTCTCTGATCACGCGGATAAACTAATTGCTAATAAACATTACGATTCACCTTATATCGATAAACGTCGTAACGAAGTCATTGCACGACGAAATGCTGTCAAGAATTTGGCATTAGCCAGGCGACACGCCTTGCAACAGTCCAAAGATTATCAGAAATTCCGCGCCGAAGCGGGTGACTTGAATACATGGCTGGATGATAAAATGAAAATCGCTGGAGATGAAAATTACAGAGACTTAACGAACCTACCAATGAAACTACAAAAACACAAAGCTTTCGAGAGAGAGTTACGAGCCAACGAAGGTCAACTTCGAAATATTAACAAAGATGCAGACGCTCTGTTAGCAGCTAACAATAGTGTGCCTGAAGTTAAACGATATACAGCTGAGCTCAATTCCAAATGGAAAGATTTATTAGCATTATCACAAGACAAAGGTCGTCGATTGGAGCAAGCCGTTTCGCAACGTGATCATAATCGTTGCATTGAAGATGCAAAGAAGAAGTTACACGAATTGGATTCAGCATTGCAGAGTAAAGAGGTCGGACAGGATTTGCGAAGTGTTAAAGACCTGCTAAATCGTCATCAACAATTGGAAGCGGAAATAGCATTGTGGGAGCAAAAGATTGATGAGTTAGTTTCATCTGGTGAAGAAATGGCGCACGAAGGACATTTCGACTCAAAGAATATCAAAGATGAGACGAAAGACATTCAAAATCAATTCAAAAATCTTAAAAATCCAGTTGATAAACGACGAGCTGCATTGGAAGAGAGTTTGAAATTTCATAATTTTGTTTTCGAATTGGACGCTGAACTTCAATGGATTAACGAGCATTTACCGGCTGCTAGCTCTGATGCTATTGGACAAAATCTACATCAAGCTCAGAGTCTCTACAAAAAACATAAAAAATTACAAACGGAAATCAGTGGACATCAACCAATGATATCGAGAGCATTATCGTCGGGTCAAGCTCTTATCGAGCAACATCACCCTGAAAGAAAAAAGGTCAAGGAACTCTGCCAGACATTGGAAATGGCATGGTCCGATCTTGAAGAGAAAGCTTCTGATCGTGCGAAAAAGCTGGAACTGTCATTGAAAGCTCAACAGTATCTTTCTGAGGCTGGCGAAATTGAAACGTGGTTGGGTGAACGTAACAATGTTCTCAAGTCCACCGATTATGGACGTGATCGGGATTCAGCAACAAAATTGCTTACAAAGCACAAAACAATCGAATTGGAGTTAGATACGTATTCAGGTATTATATCGGAAATGGGTCACTCAGCTGCAGCCATGGTCGCACAACAGCATCCCGACAGCAAATTGATTGCGTCCAAGCAACAATTAATTGAGAAAATGTTTAAATCGCTGCAACGACTCGCTGGTCAACGTCAAATGCGTTTGATGGAGAGTATGTATCGTCATGAATACTTTTTGGAGTCGACTGAGTTGGAACAGTGGATTAAAGAACAGGAACAATCCGCATCGTCAGAGGATTATGGTCAGGATTATGAACATTTATTGGTAAGCTCTGAAGAAGTTGTAATCAGTTTAACGAGGATTTTGACAATGATTTATTCCCATAGCTCCTACAAAATAAATTTGATGATTTGAAGCATCGCGTTGAGGTCGGATCTGAACGTTTCAATCAATGCAATGAATTTGCTAAGAAGTTATTGGCTACTGATACCTCATATGTTTCCGATATTGAAAAAAGTCAAGATCAGCTTGGGTAAGTTTCTTTGCTACGATCCACCTACATGTCCTTTTGTAAAAATTGTGTTTTTGTTTGTTTTCGTTTTTTTTCTTCAATCCTACTTTTTCCTCTTCCTTCCCTCCTTCGCCTCCTTCTCCTCCTTCTCCTTCTCATCCTCCTTCTCTTCCACCACCATCTTTTATTGTCCAACTAAAATTAAACATTTCATTTTGGTAACTTATGTTCAAGCAGATCTGAGGGATTGGCTGACGTTATTGCTAAACAGGATGAGTTACGGTAATTTTCGGCAAACATTTTTTATCAAAAAACGCTTGGCGATCGTTGCGTCTTTTGTGTTCATTTGATGTGCTAACACATGACTATGGTCAGCAAATCATCGTGATTGAACGTTCTCATTTTGCCTTGAAGCCACATGTTTTTTTTTTCGAGCCTACATAACGTATTTCGCTAAATATCATTGAATAGATTGTCATTCTGCACACTTACACATTTCATTTGCATTCATTGCAACATAACCAACGTTTTCATTGGTCACTGAGTCACAAACAGAAATTTGACTGCAAATGTTGATTTCAATTACAGAATCTCCTGGCAAAATCTGTTAAAACTACTGTCCCAACGTGAACAAAAACTTCATGGAGCTGGTGAAATTCATCGTTTTCATCGAGACGTCGCTGAAGCTCTGTTTCGCATTCAAGATAAAAATGCCGCATTGTCCAACGAATTGGGTCGAGATTTAAATTCTGCTTTGGCACTGCTACGAAAGCACGAAGGATTCGAGAATGACTTAGTTGCATTGGAAGCACAGTTACAGGTATTAATTAACCTATTTTCCACGTAAAAAGCAAAACTCAATTTTTTCATCATCAGGTGCTAGTTGAAGACTCCGTTCGACTGCAAGCAAAATATCCATCAAACGCTGTGGCTATTGCTCATCAGCAAGACAATGTAGTGAGCGCTTGGAATGAACTTAAAGAAAAATCAGCGGCACGTAGTGACCAATTAGCAGCCAGTTGTGATCTTCAACACTTGCTCACTCAAGTTCGCGATTTAATGTCATGGGCATCGAATCTTCGTGCAACACTGCAAGCCGAAGAACATGTTCGTGATGCGGCTGGTGCAACTGCACTAAAATTGCAACACGACGCCATCTATAATGAAATCGAAGCTCGTGAAGATAAATTCCGTTTATTGAATGAACTCAGCGATTCATATGTTCAAACCGGTCACTATGCATCGGCTGAAGTGGAGGAACGTTGTGCGGCATTGCTAGATGAACGACAACGATTGCATACCGCATGGAATAAGAAGAAAGTCCTTTTGGAACAGAAAATCGATTTATTCTGTTTCTTAAGGGACGCTAAGCAAATTGATAATTCGTCGGGTTCACAAGAAGCCGCTTTGTCTAGTTCCGATTTTGGACAAACTGTTGAAGTTGTACAGGATCAGATAAAGCGTCACGATGCTTTTGAGAAACTTATTCAAACTCAAGACGAAAAAGTGGCTTTGTTGCAAGAGCACGGTCGAAAATTGGTTGAACAGAATCATTACGACAGCAACCATATCAACAGGCGACAAGAAGAAGTCATTCAAAAGCGAATGAGAGTTAAACAGTTATGTGCTTTGCGAAGACACAAATTAGATGATGCATTGTTGTACGCTCAATTTGTGAGAGATTGTGCCGAGGCCGAATCATGGATATCGGAGAAACACAAGAAATTAGAAGCTGATGCTAGTAATTATTCGGAACTGAGTGGTTTGGAGGATAAGATTAAACAATTGCAGAAACATCAAGCGCTACAGGCGGAAGTTGCCGCTAACGAGGTCAGAATCAAGGAGATCAAAAAGACGGGTGAAATTCTGGTTGGAAAGAATCATGAGAGTACAGTTGAGATTAAAGACGCAGTTAGAAAGGTGTTGGAAGCTTGGAACGATTTGTTGTATGAATTGGATCAAAGAGGACGTGGACTAGAGGAAGCTCAAGATATCTTAGAGTTCAATAATCATCTTGATAAGATTGAAGCTTGGATTCGAGACAAAGAAATGATGGTACAGGCCGGTGATACTGGTAGGGATTTGGAGCATTGTAATGCTTTGCGTAGAAAATTGGACGACGTAGATTCCGATATGCGCGTTGACGATCAACGAATCAAAAACATTAATGTTTTGGCCGACAAACTTCTCAATCAGGGTCAAGTACCGAACGAGATGAAGACCGTTCAGCAACGACGAAATAACTTTAATGCTAAGTGGAAGGCACTACAAGGAGCGCTAAATGCTTATCGTGCATTGCTGGCTGGAGCTTATGAGATTCATGTGTTGAATAGAGACATAAATGACACATTGGAACGTATCGCCGAAAAGAGTTTGGCAATGAGCTCAGATGATAGTGGCCGAGATCTTGGTGCTGTGGAGAGTTTAATTCGAAAACAGGAAACACTCGAACGAGATGTGACGGCGATTGAACAGAAAATTGTTGATGATGAGAAGTCTGCCAATAAACTCAAATCAAAGTATCCCAAGAGAGTTGAGGACATCGACAATAAGTTGGAGGAAGTTAAAGTGGCGTGGCATAATCTACTTGAGCTAAGTGTTAAACGCAAGGGAATACTAAGAGATGCCTATGCCGTACACAAATTCGTGTCTGATGTGAAGGAAATGGAACATTGGGTGAATGACATTATAAAGAAAATGAATTCCGCTCCAAATCCATCGACCATAACCGATTCCGAGTCACAATTGGAATTGCACCAAGAACGTAAAGCAGAGATTGATGGTCGCAATGATACTTTCAAAATTTTGCGCAAACATGGTGAAGGTCTTGTCGTTGCTAACAAAGACAAGATACATGAAACGGATGTTAAAAGGGCTTTGCAAACGTTGGAAGATTTACATGATAGTCTAAGACGAGCTTGGCTGATTAAAGAGCAGCAACTTCGAGAAGCTCATCAATTGCAGCAATTCAAAGCTCAAACTGATCAGATTGACATTTGGTTGGCAAACAAAGAAGCATTTTTGAATAACGATGATTTGGGCGACAGTTACACTGGGGTCGAAGCTTTGATTAAAAAACACGAAGCTTTCGAAAAGCTTTTAAGTTCAGACAATATTGAAAAATTGGAGCAATTCGCTGACGAAATCTTAAAGAAAGACACCAAAGATTCCAGTAAAGCAATTGATTCATCGAAAGAAGCTGTTAAGAAACGTTATGGAGATGTTTTGTCTCGCAATTCTAGATTACTGAAGTCATCCGAAGCAAGAAAAGCGAAGCTACAAGAATCCTTCCAATTACAGCAATTTCTACGAAATTTGTACGAAGTGGAACGTTGGTTAAATCAGAAGATGCAAATAACTTTCGATGACAATTATCGTGATCCGACCAATTTGCAAAGTAAAATTCAAAAACATGCTGCCTTCGATGCCGAATTAAATGCAAATACCAATCGCATTGAATTAGTCATAGCTGAAGGTGAAGCATTAAGCGATTCGAAGCATTTTGCAGCTAAAGAGATCATTACTCAACTGGAGATGTTGGAGTCCGATTGGCAGAAGTTACAAGAAGCCTCTCGTGAGAAGAAAGAACGATTGGAACAAGCTTACGAAGCATTGTTGTTTGGTCGTAGTTTGGACGAATTTAATACATGGATGGATGAGGTGAGTGTTTATAGAAAATAATAATAGCAATGGGGTGATTCTATTTGTGTTTGTGACTGTTACGCTAACGAACGTTAATTTTCAGATTGAATCACATCTCTCATCTGAAGATTATGGAAAAGATCTTGCGTCAGTTAACAACCTTCTGAAAAAGCATGAATTGCTTGAAGCAGACGTCAATCATCACTCTGACACTTGTGACCAAATTACCGAAACTGACAAAAAGTTCTTCAATTCGAATCATTTTTTGAAAGACGAAATCCACGAAAAGGCAATGAATGCCGTAAAACGTTATAATTCTCTTCATGAACCAACAACAATACGTCGAGATAACTTGGACGATTCCCTCTTGTTGCACCAATTTTTACGAGATGCTGAAGATGAACTACAATGGTTGAACGAAAAAGAACCACAGGCTGCATCAAAGGAACTGGGCACAAGTTTGACATCCGTTCAAAGTCTTCAGAAGAAACATCAGGCATTGGAGGCGGAAATTCTCTCACAAGAACCATTAATTTCATCGTTGTTACAACGTAGCGGACAAATGGTTCGTGACGGTCATTTTGCAACCGATCAAATTGAAGCTCAATCGAATTTGTTGCAAAAGAAATTGGTGAATCTTCGTGATTTGGCCAGTATTCGACGTCTTAGACTGTTGGATGCTGTGGAAAGTCAAATGTTCTATGTAGAAGCAAATGAATGTGAAACATGGATGAGAGAGAAACGTCCAATATTGGCGTCAATCGATTATGGAAAAGATGAAGATTCCGTACAGTCACTGCAAAAGAAACTAGATGCACTTGAACGTGAATTAACTGCGTTTAATGGATCTGTGAAGAAAGTTGAGAAACTTGCTAGCGGTCTTATTGAACGAAATCATTTCGACAGTGCGAATATCAAACATAAAAACGAATCTGTTCAATCGCACTATGCCGAATTGAAAACATTATCGAAACAACGTGAATTGCATTTGATTGAAAGCAAGAGATTATTTGAATTTTTACGTGAAATCGAAGAGGTTCATGAATGGATCGCTGACCAAATGGCTGTGACTGCTTCGGAGGAATATGGTGAAGATGTCGAACATGTCGAACAGTTGATAGCTGCTTTCGATTCTTTTATTTCGAATTTGGGAGCCAATGAGACTAGAGTATTTTCGGCGGTTAGTAAAGGCGAACAATTGGTTGCTGATAGTAGTCCATACAGAGACATAATTCGGAAAAAAGTCGACGAAACCAAATTAATGTGGGACGAACTGAAGGACTTGGTAAACGCTCGTCAAGAAGCACTAGCCGGAGCTAAACAAGTTCATGTCTATGATCGACGGGCTGATGAAACAATTACTTGGATTGGTGAAAAAGAAGCAACTTTAATGTCCGAGGATTATGGTCAAGATTTGGAAACAATACAAGCTTTAGTCCGAAAACATGAAGTTTTTGACACTGAATTAGCTCCAGTCAGAGAACAAGTGGAATCGGTAATTGGCGAAGCAAAGAAATTGGCAGAAACTTTCCCCGATGCTAAGGAACACATTGAAGTTAAAAGAGATGAAACGATTGAGGCATGGTCAGATTTGGTGGATAAAAATGTTGCCCGAAAAGACAAACTCAAACAGGCCGAGCAATTGCAAGCATACTTTGATGAGTATCGTGATTTAATGGCTTGGATCAATGAAATGGTAGCTAAAATTACGGCGCCTGATTTAGCAAAAGATGTCGCCGGTGCTGAGGCATTATTGGAGCGCATCAAAGATCATCGTGTTGAAATTGAGTCAAGAAATGAAGCATTTGACAATTTCTATCGAGATGGCAAGAAATTAATCGGTGACAAGCATTTCTTAGCCCACGAAGTGCATGAGAAAATTCTGGTATTGCAACAAAGAAAGAGTTTATTGGAACACACTTTGGAAAGAAGACGCGAGATTTATGAATTGAATTTGGATACGCAGCTGTTCATTCGTGAAGCAGAAATACTAGAAAGTTGGATTGTTAGCCGTGAGCCACAACTTAAGGATGGTAAACTTGGTGAATCCATTGCTCAAGCCGAAGACCTAATTAGACGACATGAAGATTTCGAGAAGACGGTAGCAGCTCAAGAGGATAAATTCCAAGCTCTGAAGAGAATTACAATGGTAAGTTGTTTGTGGTCAATGAACGATGACTTTAGGATAAATGTTTCATTTTTGATTCAGTTGGAGCAAGCATTTAGAAAGCAGAGAGAAGATGAGATGGCAGCCAAACGAGCTGAAAAAGAACGTGTAGAAAAGGAGCGATTGGAAGCTTTGAAACAAAAAGAAGTTCAACGCATCACTGAGGAAAGACGTCGAACTGAAAAACCGATGGATATTGTTAACGGTAAATTGGTGTTTTTCTGACATACGTGCGTTCAATAAATTCAAAATATTTTAATTCCAACAGGTGTCTCCGAAAAACCTCCAATATTCTCAACACCAAATACCAAAACTAATAATTCTCAACAGCAAACACCTCAAAATATGTCAAACAATTCGTTCAGCACACCTCAAGGGCAAACCGGTGTAACCGTGCAAAAATCCAACTCTGTTGCTAATATCTTTGGCGATCGTTTACGTCGTTCTTCCGAACCAAATAAAGTAAAACGAGCCGAAAGTATGAAAGTCGTTCAGAAACAACCGAAACGTACACCTTCATTTACGACACGTCGCCGTGCCCAAAGTTTCCGTAAAAATCAACCAGGCGGTGATTTGGATCTACCACCTGTCGAGATACAAGGAATGCTCGAACGTAAACATGAACTTCAATCCGGTGGAAAACGGGCACCAGTCCGATCGTGGAAACCATACCATACCGTGCTCTGTGGACAGTTGTTATGTTTCTTTAAAGACGAAGAAGATTTCTTCCAGAAAAAAGCTGCCACCGCTCCCGTTAACATTTTGAACGCTAATTGTGAAAAAGCCGAAAATTACACAAAGAAGAAAAACGTTTTTAGACTGAAACTGCCTGATGGATCAGAGTTTCTGTTTTTGGCTGCATCCAAAGAAGACATGATCGATTGGGTGAATAAAATTTCCTTCCATGCAGCTTTACCTCCAAATTTGCAATTGCTCAGCTATGATGAATCAATCAAGGTAAGGTAGTAAATGACACCATAAGCATTGGTCATCATTTCTTTTCTTGACAGCAATCAAACAATTCACCCGAATCAAAAGGAAACAATCATGATCAAATGGAAACATCACCAATCAGTTCACGAACATCTCCAGGTTCATCTCCAGATTCACAGCGACGAAGTTCGCGTCATGATTCTATAGGAAGCAGTATGTCCGGTGGTAGTACAACACCTCAAATAAATTTCCTTCAAAAACAGAGGGAACTGAGGGAGCAATTGCATCAGCAACAAGTAAGATTTTATTTCAATTCAATGCCACGCTTTTTGATAATAAAATTTTGACTAAACAGCAATCGTCACCTCATTCGGCAACATCATCTTCATCATCCCCACAATCACCTCAACCACAATCACAATTTTACAGTCCCGATAAACCTCCAATACCACCAAGAGGGGTTCCTCCGCCAGTTCCACAACGTCAGTCTAGCAATGACAATATAAATGTCACACTAAGGAGAAATTACAGCGGAAGTGGTATGTTTTATGCGATTTACTTTTAGCTCATATAAGGTCCAAATTTGGACTGAGTCTCTGGTCGGTCTTGTGCGAAATTTCCGAATAGTTTGACACAATGACATGTGACTACATATCGCATTCGTTTTCAGACTCGGGAGGTGATGCGAATAGCAACTACAGCAATGTGACACGACCATATTCTATGCAGCCAACACCGAGTCATCCAATTCACGGTGGAGATGCCCAAAATGGTTCGAATGATGATAATTGGCGAAATCATACCGAAGGAAGATTGGGTAAGTAAAGTGTTTCTTTTCGATACAAACGTTCGGTATGATCTGGTCTCTGAAAATGAAAAAGAAAAAAAACGGTAAACCTACTTTGGTAGTCAATTCAAATATCAAATATCACATATATAAACAGAAAAACCTCCACCATTACCAACAACCCTACCACCATTGGGACAACAACAAATGAAAATGACATCGTCATATCACACAAACAATAGCGTCAAAGATCATCATCATCATGCCGCTCCGATGAATTTAAATTCAAATAGTTTTCGCGGTAATCAACAATCGAGTCCCGTACGATCGACAACTACATGGCATCATCATTATAATAGTGGCAGTACTAATAGTCCGCAGTCGTACAGTAATAATTTCATAGACCACGAACGATCGGCAAATGTTGCTGCAGCTGTTGCCGGTTAGATTTTCATTTTGTTTTTCGACTGAACAACTTTTGGTGCATTTTATCTAGAGGGAACGCTGGTCGTATGGGGGAGCTTTAACGTTTGTTTTCTAACATTTATTATCAACGTGTTCGATTTTATTTAACATTTGGAATGTGGTTTTGCTATCATCTTTTCTATACTTTTAACTAAAATTTCCTTCCCATTGTTCCTGTCAACTCATGAAAAGTTCTGAATTTGTGCTAATCAAAGGATTTTCGTTTATGGATTGAAAGGTGGATGCCCGGAATAACACCCGATGGACATAGAAACGTAGATTATAATTGATATTCTTAACCAGCATCTTTGTAGCTTTTAGTACAGTATTTGCATGAAAGTAAATAATTTTATTTCAGCAGAGGGACTGAAAAACGAAAAGGTTTAGTAAAGTAAGGTTGCTTTGTCAATCATATGGAATACCTCGTGGAATACTTGAGTTTGTAGTAACACACAATATATGGCTAGTTATGTGGCAAATTTGTTTGTGAAAGAAATGGTTCGGAATATGCTTCTTAGACTTTGTAATCCGAGTCATTTTACATAGGTATTACCTTACTTCGTTCGCCCCCCTTTAGGCACATAATTATTGAAATATTACCCGCTACTGATGGTTCAATTAGATTTTCGAGCGCTATTAGAAATGCGTTGCGAATAGAAAACGGACCCGATATGGTAGGACCATATGACGTAAACTTCCAATCACATTTAAATAAGTCACCATTTCTGGTATATACCAACTACGATTTTTGATTGAAATCACTAATGACTATAGCTGGAGGAATGTACTTTAATGTCGGGTTTTTAGATTCGGACGAAGGAGTGAACGAGGCTTAAAGCTTTAATATTATTTCTGTAACACACTTAAACAAGCGAAAACGACATATGTTTCCGAAGATTGTTTTCATAGAATTGACGCAGCTGTCAATTTTTTCGATAAACTTTTTTAGACCCATAATACTCTCCAATTTGTTAGACCCGTACGAAGTACCGGAGCCCATAGGTTTAGTGAAAAGAATTCTCTCAACCTATTCAAATCAAAATCCAAACATTTTAGGATTTATGAAAAATGTGTTGTCGACATGACACGATCGTGTTCCATATGATTGAAAAATTTGCTTTTACTTCCCGATACAAATTTAACCTACAATGTCCGTATTGTCTTCTATATTTCCCTGACACCATCAAAATGCCTTAAAAGAACAACTGTTCACTCCTTGACTGAATTAATTATTAATTTGTTTAAATCGCTCTACAATTGCAGACAGTCAGAGTTAAAATGATTTTCTTACCTGCTTTGAAATGGTGCAGGCATACCACTGGGATGTTCAAAAAATAGAGTTGTTAAAATCCTTTGGGCACTGGCCGGAAAAATGTTTTAAGTGACTCGAAAATAAAAAGTGTCCATGATTCGAGCTCCATCGAAAGTGACGTAGGCGGTGCGGTAACCGAAAATATGAAAGAATTACTGAAAATGCGAAAAATGTGACTTTTTGCAAACTAACGTTTTCCGGCTGATAGGAGTTTTGTTCAGACAACTTTGACTATATCGGTTCGAAACGTTGGGCATTGAACATAATCTTGGTTGTGGTATTTTACTGTAATATGTATAGTGTTGCATGAATGCCGCTGTCGGTTTAAAACATATCCAAAAAGTTTCTTTCACTTCACAAATTAACAAAAGACCAACATGTCAAGTAGATGGAGTGCAAATCAAGCTGATCACTGATAGTTTTTCCTAAAGCCCTATCCTTGCCCAACATTTCGTGGAAGAAACTTTTTCGTGTCTTTCAAACCGAGTACGGTAGTAATGCAACACTATAGCCTTGTAGGGTCTATCTTTACAGTAGAATACTACAAGCAAGATGGTGTTCAGTGATCATCGCAGTAAAAAATAGTCTTAATGGGATTATTGAGAAGCGATATAGTCGAAGTTGTCTGAACAACGCTCGTATAGATTAGCCAGAAAACGTCAAGTTGCAAAAAGTCGCACTATGGACACTGTTTATTTTTGAGTCATTTTCACTATTTTTTCGGTCAGTACCCCAAGGATTTCGACATCAACTTTTTGTCCATTCATTTTTGAACACCCCTAAGGCATAGTATTTTAACAATTTTAATTATTTTTATAACAGCACTAATCCATCTAATCATAACCCTTCGACATGCAATCGTTTCTTATTAATTTTCGAAAATTTAATAATCTTTCAGGTTGGGGACAAGATCGATTTAATGTTTCACAAACACGACCCGTTTCAATGCCACCAGAATCATCAATTACAGGACGTATGTCAGCTGAAAGTAGTAGTGAAAGTGAGGCACAGTCTGTAAGTGGCAAAAGTGGTAGCAAAGACAAAGATAAAAAGAGTGGAATGTTTCGATTTTTGAAATCAAAACGAAATGGTAAATAACCGAAGCAAAAACGGTAACGCAAAAACCCAATTGTAATTACTTGTAATAATTTTTTTTCTATTTTTTACTTTTTCATATCTTTGATTCCAGTTTATTAAGAATTTTATTTAATTATTTAGGGACCAACCTTAGAGCATTTTAATTTAAATCTAAAAGCAATCTTCTTAAAGATTATTTTAATTAACTTTTTACCATAGTTTTGTGAGTAATTTATAATTTTAGTGTACACATTAAGGTATATGTTTGCCAAATTATGCTTCGACCCTTTCTGTTATGGATAGCAGTGTTTGAAAAAAATAAATAAATTTTAAAATCAATTAGAATCACAAGTGATGTAAAAATTAGATTAGATATTTGATAATGAAAAAATTTAGAATTTGAAATTTTTACAAAACGTTCGGTACCCCAGCTAAATTATTGTAAAAACCGTACGTGAATCTTGGCAGGTAATGTTGTTTTTAAGAAAATCAAACTTTTGTCAAAGTTATTTTTAAAAATGTTTAAATAAAATACAAGAAAAATATATTCTTAATTGCCTTGTACTTCAATGACCTTATTTTATATTATATGGAAAATAACAATATGTTCGTCAGTTAAATAGTAAGATGGTTTCATAATATATGCAAAGAAATAATTAAAGAATGGTGTTTTCTTATTAAGTTTTGAGACTTTCGTTTGATCAAAAAAAGTTTACAACTTTTTCCCACTTTTCCCGGAAAGCCAAGATAGATTTTTACGATCCGACAAGAATTTATTAATTGATGTGGAAGATATTTAGCTAATCTTGTGGCAGAGTCAAGGAAAGTGGTCGAATTGGGTTAGCAAAGGGTTTATCTGAATATTTAACAGTTTTCGAGAAACTTCTAATTTCCTCGTCGATTAAGGTAAATATTAGATCTGACAAAAAACACTTAAAGTGTAAGAGTTTTTGTTTATTCATATATCGCAGCAAATAGGAGATGTGAAGGGCCCCAGTCGACCCGTCGGAGGTGCTACCCATC
>JANVCI010111110.1:0-35056 GCA_026413465.1 Trichosia splendens | reverse complement strand
TTTATTTTGCGGTTTATTATTATCCCTAATTTTAAGAGAAGTCAAATGTAACGACACCATAGGAATAGCTCGACGTTCGTTTCTTGTCTTTGCGTTTCGTTTGAATTTAGAGCGCACTTAAAGTGTCAATTTTCGATTAGTGCACCCAGTATGCGTTAATTAAAAAATTCATTCTAGTGGATTCTAGTTTGCAATTCTAATATAAAAATTATCCAAAAATTTTGCCTGCGGCGCAATCACTGAAGATATATTTCGGTGTGCGTATTAAAATTGGTAAATAGACTTGTTACATGTATTTGACTGTTTAGACGATGTTTTGCATCAATTGAACCGAAATCATAGTCACAAATTTATACTTCAAATTGATGTTTTTATATTTGTGTATATTCTACATTCGTCTCCATAGAAAAACGTTTTACGAGTAAAGAAAAGTTAGTATTCCCCTAGCCCTATCCCAACTTGCGTCCAAACGATAACGAATAATCCTAATTCAAAGAAAATGTTGGTCGTAACATTCTCTACAACTTTGCCTTTGGAATAAACATTCTATGTCTTATGCTTTTCTCAAATTGACCCATAAATTCCTTACCATACCTTTGAAAGATGGGTCAATCGATTAAAAATACTTTACCCAATAGGGATCGGATTCTTCACCAAACGTATAACTGAAACGGTTAAATACAGTGCCACATTAGCCCATGGGCAGACAAACAAACTATTCACCTTTAATTTTATCTTCCAAATACAATTCTCCCAGCCTTTTGATTAAGCGATTGTACAAATTCGATGCATCTACACCTTGCATGGCTAAGTGAAAGTCTGGTTTGTTGCCCTTTAATCTGTTATAAAGCGTAAATTGACTAATACACAACAACTCCAAATTTTCATCTTTAATACTTCGTTGCCATCGTTTACCATTGGAATCGTCGAACAATCTAATGCTTAGAAGTTTCTTTGCTCTGATTTGGGAAGTAAGAAAAAATAAACATACGTTTGCGATGAACGAATGGAGTAGTGTAGTCACGTTACATACATGTATTCCACATCTCTAATTGTATCTTCTTGTGAAATGCCAATAAGAACACAAAGACCACGTCCGATACTGCTTACCAGTTCATCGCCGACTGCATTATGCAAACGTTAAAGGGAAGAGAATTTATGAAGAACACAATACTGAGAAGACATCGGATTCTTATACCTGTTACTTTAGCGGTTGTGACTCTTTGAATTAATGCCTTCATTTGGACCGGTATAAATGGTTTAAGTTATGGTTATATTGACATTTTCTTCTTCTTCTTGCTCTAGAGCTTATATATATATAAGCTTATATATTATTATGTCAAATGTTTTTATTCTTGTTCACCATCGAAATCACTCACATCAGCCCATATGAACTCTTTGATTGATTGATTTTTTTCATAAACTTTGGGACTCCAATGAATGTTAAAAACGTCACATACATAATTTGAGCTACGTATGTCCTACGACGGAAGGAAAATATTTTTGTTAGACCGATGACCATTTTTTTTGTAAATGTCGGATTCGCTGTCGTCTTCATTTCCACATGCAACATAACCGTAACTCGTATAGTTTCAGGAACTGTCCCAAAAATCACTCTTTTGCCGATCTCTTGCCGAATCACTGAACCTATATCTCATCTTCGAACAGTTGCATAATTCCTCATTGCAAAATAGGTGTACTGGTTCTCGAGTCATCGGAAGGACGGGGATTTTTTTGGCATATTTGTATAGCTATCAGTACTAACAATCCTAGCGCCCGACTCTATTCCCCGAATTTAATTCAACATGTTAAAAACGCATGAGCCATGCAACACAGAATATTCAGTGACGTCAGCCAGTTCCCTTTCAAATAACTAAACTGCATACGGGTGATACGTTTCCAAAAATACCAATGAGTTCTACGAAAGAGGCGTATAGGTGTCGCTTTTATATGAAAATTTTTTCCGCAAACATGAAACCAGCAGTAAAGACATTTTATCATTATCGCTTCCCTGCAAAGATTCGGTGACGTATAAACTTAGATCTCTTTACTCCACCAAAAAGCATATTTGTTTCTCTCGCTCACTCTCACTAAACATCACACCTAACGCATTTAAAACGCGTTTGAAATGCATTTTATTTTTGCTGGGTTGTTTCATGATGCATTAGAATCAGCACCATCTTTGCGCCTCTATCGTGGAACCGTAGAGTATAAGAAACATAGCGTCCAGATGTACTACTCTAATTGTCACCCAAGTCGCAATGAGCTTAACTTATCAATAAAACACGTAATTACAACCACAATTTAGCCTTTTACTGTCAAAAATGTATGTAATTACAACAAAAATTTTGACATTACGATGGCTGAATGTTCAGCATTTGGTTTTTAGGAAGAGGGAACAGTAGATCTGCACTCTATGTTTCTTATTCACTCTACGCGTGGAACTCTTTGAAAAGTACATACAAAAGAAATCAACATATTTTGAAATAACGTCAGCACCGTCACGACTATCCATTTCATCAGTTTGAGTTCCTCTATTTTCCAAGTTCCAAAGATTAGTGACATGAGTTTGAGTATAGATGTCACTATGTGTAGTCTTAACAAGAAACTAAATTTATTTGTGACTCGCAAATCAAATAAAATAAATTTTCGAGAGGTTAGCTAGCAGTGTTGTCATCTCGATAAAACATCAGATTCGTCAAAGTTAAAAGAAATTGAGAAAACGCTACCTCTTCTTCGGCAAATTTCAATTGCTCTCGAACATCGGTTTCTCTTTCCATTGAGTCTTGTAAATCTCTCATTAGTTGTACTGGATCTTCTTGTGAACCTCCACGAGTCAAAGAAGCTCTAGAAAATTTCCCATCAGCCGACGTTGACTTTCCAATAACACCCAAGCTAGGCGTTTTACCCTTTCCGACCGCTTTTTGTGTATTTTCAACTTCGGTCTATAAATAAAATCATCTTACGTTTTGTTACATGCCGGCGAGTAGTTATGGTTGCATAATACCTGTAATTGTCTAGTGATTTCATTCGATATTCTGAGTTCATCTTCCAATTTTTTAACTTTGTTGAGTAAATCATTGTTCACTTGACTTGCCAGCGACTGTTTCTCTTGCTCCAATTGTTCGATTTTTCTTTCAGACTTTTTAAATTTAAAAGATAAAATTCTGCGATTTTTCGTTGCTTGTTCCAATTCTTTTTTGGTGGTAGAATACTCATCTGCTTGATCTTCGCGAAAATTGTCTTGCATTTCGTCAATTTCATTTTCCATATTCCGTAGCTCCTTTTTCATGTCTTCATTTTCGTCCATCAGCTCTTCACATAATTGTTCGGCCGCTTGCAATTTCTTTTTCAGCTCGTCTTCTATAGTTTTTGTCGGTCGAACATTGAGATCTTGCTCCAATTCCTTGACTTTGACAGATAAATACTTTTTGTCGTCCTTAAGATCTTCCAGCTGTTGATTCAAGTCATTGACTTTCTGCTGTAATTTTAATGCTTCAGACGCAGCAGTTTTATTGGACACAGTATCCATTGAAGCCAAACGTCTGAGCAATATGTCGCTCTTATCTCTTTCGGCTCGTTCGGCTCTAGTCTTTGCTTGTTCCAAGTCTCGCTTTAATGCTTCAATTTGCTCATGAAAATCTAAATCTTGTGTATGATCTACCAGTGTTGTGTCTGTTGTGTCGGTGGCAATTGAGATGTCGTCGATTTTACGTTTCGGTTTCTGGTTATCTTTGATCTAAGTTTGAAGGAAAAAACGTGAAATGATTGGCTTAGAACAGAAATGATTTTTTTATGTTTACTTGTATTAGGAACTGAACGTCCTTGCTTTTAGCTAAATCGTCTTTTTCCTTTTTATCCGACCGCACTTTCTGTTTATCAGGCAATGGAGACTTTTCTCTGTAACGAAATCGTTTCATTTTAAAAATGTTTTACCAAATTCATTTCTAAAACAAAATTACTTCTCGATACTCTTCGGTACAGATCTTTCTCGACTACCTTCCCTTTCAACGCTACTTTGTTTCTTTAATTGCATTTTCCTCGCTCGTTCCGCAAGTGAATCCGTTCGCAAGATAACCAGATCTTCTGGAGCTTCTTTTGATGATGGTGGCAGTGGTGGACGTCTCAGGGTTATCGATTCCTCAACAGGACTGATATCGAACATTGTGGTATGTCGTCGTTTTGGTAATGCGAGATTGACGACAACATCAACTTTAGCTTGTGATGTAGATTCATCGAGGTCAGGCGTTGATGTCCAGGAAGACGGACGTTTCGGAGTTGGAGTCTTGCTAGCTAAAAATCGAAGAATTTGTAAAAACATCTTCGATGATCTAAAGCTACACACTAAACGAACCACTATCATTTGAATGTAGAGTCGATAAATTTGATGTAGATGTCCAACTTCTACCAATTGGTTGATCGAATGAAGAACTGTTTTCACGGAGTCTTTGAAATTGTAAGAAATCTGATTAAAAAGCGTATGTCGCATTTAACATATTTATCTACCTTGTATTTGTGGTCTCAGATAACGAGGGTGACGAGGCTGCCACATCTTCCCCCCTTTTACCACCATGTTCCTTATAATCACGAAAACATCGTTTACATCTAGTGGGCCATCGTACCTGAGGATGGAATCCTAAAGGACAAAGTTGATCGCCTTTCGATACTGGATACATGTGATGCATACTATGCTAAAAATTTTAAAAGTTTGTCTAAGAGACAGTCATGTAGATCAATGATAAAATAAAAGTGAAAATGGAAGTCCTGATTTGCTGAAAATGATATTTGCCTTTACTTTAGGAATGAACTCTAATGTGCCGTCCGACATATGCTTTTCACGAGCGATGCTATTATTAGAGCATAAAATTCAGAAAATATTATCGTAGCACGGTGAAACGAAAGGTGATCTCTGTTCGGTTATAAATGTTTGAACAAATTCAATTTTTCCGCGTACGCATACATAATTATTTCCGTCGACAAGAGGACACACTTTTCATTCACATATATATTTTTTTTTTAAATTCTCTCTCATTCATAGATATTTAGGCGCCAATTAATTTGCATTTGTTTATTTATTGAAAAAAACCTTCATACAAGAGTGCAAATCATATGTTTGTTGACATTTACAGAAATATAAAACAAAATCCTACTACACAGAATTGAAACATCAAAAATGTACATTATGTACAAAAAAAAAACAAAAATGCCAACAAGATGGCATTCGGACAGATATTTGGCGGAGTAAAGATGTATATAAAACAAATAAACCGCCAAATCATCACACAGTTTTTCTCGCCTACATTTGACTCTCAGCCAATTACGAATAAGAATACGTCAATCTAAATAGCTATAACGAACTATATGCAATACTTGATCCATCAGAGATCAAAAACAAAATGCCTTTAGATTGATAAGTTTTCAGCATCAATTTTATAGCACGTGTGTAGTGTATATTCAAGCATATCTCGTGAATTTCGGCTTCAAAAAGAACAGTGGATTTTTGTTTGTTCATGTTCATCGATTGCAACTATATTTCGATTAGTAAAAGACTTCAAACGTAAAGAAAAAATCGTTAATTTTGAAGTGTGGATTTTCATAGAAAACAACGAAATTTGTATATGCTGCGCAATACGGAACTAAACTAAAAAGTTGTTTTCACAAAAAAAGATAGAAATATAAAATTGAAACGAGTGTGAAGTGTGAAATTCGTTGCTAGAGGGTAGCGATTTGTATTAATTTTTTCACACTTTGTTTCCGAAGTTCAATATTTTCATACCATTTTTGTCCCTCCTTTTTATTTGTGTTTGAATTAATGTTGAAATGTAAATTCTGTAGAAACTACACTGACAAAAAAGAGTTGAAAATCTCACCTGTGACGGGTAACTTTGTCTCCAGGTAATCTACAATAGCTATTGTAGAGTTACTCGTCACAGGTGAGATTTTCAATCCTTTTTTGTCAGTGTATTGCGTTTGTATCCTGTCTTCAGGATTAGCTAGTACAGACTAGTGATTTTAAGTAAACGATTAGTCCATTGTTTTTAGTTTTTGATTTCATTTACTGTGAACTGAAACTAATTGAATTGAAGGTAATCTACTTTGTCAGCTTGTATAGAATTTTGCGACCAGTCTTTTCGTGTTTTTTTTCTGGCTTTCTTGAGTGTCAGTGATATTGTGATATTTAATTATGACAGTGAATCCTTGACTTTTTCATGCATGATCTTCTTTTATAGTGTAACTCGTATCTAGCACCATAAGAGTTCACTGCTGTCTTGCAAAGAAGTGATGGTCGAAGCAATTTTAGAGTATCAACTCCTATCAACCGTCATGATGACCTGTCTGAGGCCGAGACAGTGTCACTCTTTACACGTACTTAAGTATAGTTGGTGAAGAGTTTAAGAGCTGTTTTTGGTTAACTAAAACTTCGGCGCTTTAACGTTCAATCGAAAAATTGTAAGTAGTCTAAATTTTTGTGAGAATTAAATATTTTCTCGAACTTCTTCACTCACAATTACTTTTCTGAATAGATTTACCGTATATTTAAGTTCATTATATCGAATTTTGCAAATATTTTTCTGTCATGAGCGTCACGTTTTATGTTTTCTAAAAAAAACCATGCGTCAATCGAATTATTTGACGACTTGGTAAGTGTAAGTAACTGTACTTCTACTTCGAAATTGAGGACACCATCACCACTCTATCAATTAAAAATATCCCATCAATGTTGCAAGAATTAAAGAATTCAAAGTTTCTTGCATATTTTCCATTACTTTTGAATGATATTTATCTAACATTTTAATTGCGATTTTTTGTTTTAACAAGCATCAGCCAGCACACACTTTACAAACACCTAAATTAAATTCTAAAAAATATTGCATGTCTTCTTGTCTTGCTCAACATATAAAAAAACGGCCAAACGAGAGTCTGTTTGCTGATGTGTGATTGTCTGCTAAATTTAGAACTTTCAATGCGTAAAACTCTCGGCGCTGAAACATTCCGTCTAGTAAATGACTTACTTAAGTTTTCTTTTTGATATCCAAACTCAATTAGATTTGGTACAAAAACTGCAATATTCGATTGAGTATTTCAAATAACCAAAGTTTTATTGTATTTATCCATTGAATATTCAATTATGTGTATGATCACGATTCGATTGCGTAATATTTAAAAAAAAACGAACACTCCCCGAACGTCTTACTTTTTCCTCTTTCACTTTTACCTCAGTAAATTATTTTTAGGTTTTTCTTTTTGACGAAATTTTCACTTTTCATTAGTTTCCTATTCAAAATTCCACGTTTCAATCGATCAACTTGACTAATTTCACCGACATTCATTTGATTTATTAATTATATGAAGTTAAAATGGATCGAATCAATTCAAACTGAAAAAAATGATCACATTTTTACAGCAAATTTTCTCATTCTAAAAATAGCGCTACATGCAAAACAGAGTTGCGTACCGATCTAAACGGAATTTCGAACTAGACTGATGGGCTAATGGAAAAGCGGTGAAAATTTTACTAATACTGCGAAAATTAGGTTCACTTGAAAATCATATGTTCGAGATCACACTTGGTACTACTTATACTTACTTTATTATACGCATTTTATGTGAAAATTGAATGCATACCGGAAGATGTAAGCCTAATTCTCAGTATTATATTTACATAGCATTTTGAGTTATGTTTTTGGGTAGAATGAAAGTTCTGCTGTTAAGTTCATCATATCATTTACTTGATGAAATAATTTTAGTAATTATTATTTTAGTTGGTTTTTATATGCTAGCAAGAGCAAGATCAAATTTAGTTCTCACTTCGAAAGCGGGAAAACGTCTCTATCTTCTGTTAGCATGTAAAATAAGTTACATACATAATTGCTTGAAAAGTGAAAACTAATGTTTTGAGTCTGCGATTGTATACCTCGTCTTCGGCTCGAGATACAAACACCTCACTCCCACTCGTCAAAACAACAAATTTCCAAGCAAGTACATAAAGTGTTAATTTTAAACTATTTAGTGTGGCGATATTTTTTGGATTATTGATAATGCTCGAAAATAAGGATTGTCTTATGACTTGATAAGCTTAGTCACAGTTGGAAGTTATCTACAGTCGAATCAAATATAAATGTGGAAACATAAAAATTCAATCGCGAACGCGGCGATAATTTTTTTTAATAGACCGAGTCTAGCCATTTCCACTGTTCACACTTTTACCGACACTTCATTATCGTCACTGGTTGATAGAATGCAGTTTTTATATGGGGAATATTACCGATTTCGTTAATATTTTGATCAAATATTTATATTTGCAGGAAAGTTCGCTTGAAATAGTTGACATATCTGATGCTCTTTAATTATTAGCCACTTGGTCCGCTTTATTTGCTATATGAAATTAATAAATTGCAAAAAACGAAATTTCTCCATACAAAAACCGCTTAAAGGGAATTGTTCACAAAATGAGAATGGACTTTGACAGATAATGACACGGTCTATTGAATTTTTATACAGAAAATTCAGAAAAAAACGACGTAAAATTCGACTTTTCATCAAAAAATTAAAATGAGTCCATTTGTATTAAATTTGCTTCAAAATAAAAACAAAATTGAAGTAAAATTTTTTTAGAAAATATAAAACCGCCTAAATTCAAAATATCATAGAAAAAAAAACATTGCCATCAAACCCAGCTAAAATTACCAATCAATGCCAACTGTTGGATGTTGTGTCTAAACCTAAACGGTCTAAACGGTGGTAAACGTCAAACGTATTTTGTTTTATTATTATTTTCCACTCAGAGCTGGATCGTTTACAAACCAAACTTACGTTTTCATAGGAAAAGGTATGTTTTTTTTCAAATATTTTACTTTTAATGCTAACTGTAATTGAATCCAACAGATTCTACCGTCAAAATGGGTGATTCGCAAAAGAAAAAACTTTCTGCGGACCGAAAGGCGCGCTTGGAAAGTGATATCTCAATTGCATTAAAACAAATGGAAGAAGAAGAAAAGAAAAACAAAAACATAAAATTGTTTTCGGAAAAACTACTGAAAGAAAATCATGAACTTAAAGAGATCAACAGTGATCTTAGGCTAAGACTAGATAAAGTAGAGGCGGAACTTGTCGAAACTAAGGAAGAGCTAAGAAAAACTAAGGAAGAGCTAGTAAAAACCAATCAATTGTTATTCGAAACCATTGAAGAGCAAAAGAAGCAAAAAGAAATAATTCTCATACTTTCTAAGAAATTTTCAAATGTAAGCGTGGAAGAACCAAAAAAACAATAAATAAATTGCTGGATTTTTGTTAATTCTTTTTTTTTTCTAAAAAAACCAGTGAATTTCTTTTGTATCAGAGCCATATGCATCATCCAACACTGACCAGAAATTGCCATTGATTTCAACGTCCAGATTCCAGAAATTCATCGTTTTAAGTTAACTGTAGCCTTTAAAACCTAACTTTAATTCCATAAGTGCGGTGCCAAAAAGTTGACCAAAAACCAGGAAAAAATTTCCACAAAAAGACATGAAATTCATTTTTGGTAAAAGAACAAAAAAATGGTAAGTAAACACAGGGGAGTGCTTTCAAATTTCTTTTAATTAATGGAAAGAGAAAGCATCAAACAAAGACACTAGCTCATGCCGAATGATCCGAAGACTGAATCATCAAGCTCTTTTGTACACCACGTCGAAAGTTCGTGTTGTACTGTGAGATTGAATAGACGACAGGCAAAATTGAACGATGAAAATCGCGTGTTATCCTGGTTCGAGAGATCAATGCGAATTATTAGAGCATTTCGGAGAGTTCTAGATCCATTATTTAAAACGATCTGTCTCGAAGAAGCTGCGAACTTACCTTGCCCATTCAAACATCATGAATGAAAAAGACAGCAGAATGGGTACGACGTCCCAATAAAGGTTTCAGGTTCAGGTCGTCACAAGCACATACAACAGAATTAGAGACTTCACAATTTATAATTTTGAAATATTTGCCCCATTTATCTGAAGACTGTACACACTGTGCAATGAAAGACTGACACGACTGACAGCATTATTTATTTACATTTAAGTCCAGGCTGCGTGTTATCGGTGTTATCTTTTGAAGATTTTTTTTTCGATATCAGGAGAAGAGGCATCAACTCAGAATCAGTAAACATGAACCGATCATTTACGAAATTTATTAATTTAAAGAAAATCCTTCCGAATTATCATCTGAACTCATTTCTATTGTCCGTGTCACTCGTTATCAAATATTGAATTTCTAGCGGTTTTTATCAGCTGCATTGAACGGCACAAATAGACCAGTCGATGTTAGAATAGTTGAAGTTGGTCCAAGAGACGGATTACAGAATGAACCGAAAATACTACCGGCTGATGTGAAAATTGAGCTAATCAATCGGCTATCGGATACCGGATTAAAGACAATAGAAGTGACGAGGTATAGCTCACCGCAAAAATGATTTCCATTTGCTGTTACATAACATGAGTTCCATTTTCTTAGTTTCGTTAGTCCGAAGTGGGTTCCACAAATGGGAGATAACGCTGAAGTGTTCAAAGGAATTGAGAAGAAACCTGGAGTTTCATATCCAGTTTTGACTCCCAATTTAAAAGGATTTGAGGCAGCTGTAAGTTAAATATTTTATCATTGCGTCATCTGTGTTGACATTAATTTACACGAACTCTAAACAGCTGAATGCTGGTGCTCAAGAGGTAGCAGTTTTTGGTGCAGCTTCAGAATCGTTTTCGCAGAAAAATGTCAATTGTTCTACAGCCGAGAGTATTGAAAGATTCCGTGAAGTCCTAGACGCAGCGAAGAAAAACAATGTAAAAGTTCGTGGCTATGTATCTACTGTTGTCGGTTGTCCATACGAAGGTCGCATTAAGCCAATCGCTGTAGCGAAAGTCGTAGAAAAACTTCTGGACATGGGATGCTACGAGATATCATTAGGAGATACAATTGGTGTCGCCACACCGGGTTCTATAACGGAAATGTTGAAAGAAGTGCTGCGGGTAGCTGGTGTTAGTCAATTGGCAATCCATTGCCATGATACTTACGGGCAGGCTTTATCTAATATTCTAACGTCACTGGACTTTGGAATATCTGTGGTAGATTCATCGGTTTCGGGTTTAGGTGGTTGTCCTTACGCAAAAGGAGCATCTGGCAATGCTGCCACAGAGGACGTTATTTACATGTTACACGGAATGGGCTGCAACACTGGCGTACATTTACCGGATTTGGTTATGGTCGGTCGCTTTATCTGTGACAAATTAGAACGCGAATCTGAATCGAAGGTGACTCGGGCGATGAAAAATGTTAGGCCAATTACTTGCCGAGGATCGGCTTGATAGCAGGCTGGGATAATGTGATACGTGATGTTTTTTAGAGGCCTTTTTAGAGGCTGGTCAATGCATTTATTTTGAAAATAAAAAGGAGGAAAATTTTGTCTCGTTAATCTTTATTTACTTCACTTCATAGCACACACTCTGCGATATTCCATTAACGAGCTTAACTAAAGCTTACCAGATGACAACTATAATGCACTCCGGGATCATTATTTATGTCCACAATTTCAAAAATGCTCGCTTGGCATATTCTTTGTACGTTGTATGACAATAGAATTCATGGAACGTGGGATCGTGGAACGTATCAGCTGGCAAAGTCTTGTAAATTGGCTCTCCAAACCAAGTGCCAACCTGTAAGTTCAATAATGCATCAGAAGAGTCGACAAACCGAAGGAATTTCGCAAAGTTACCTTCCATCCCTCAACGTTAGCCATCAATTTTTCCTCTTCGTCACGATTGCGACGAAGTTGCTTCAAATATTCTCGATCTCTTTCGGCTTGCAACATTGCTGCCAGGGCAAATCTTCCAGATCTCATCTCGACCTCTTCATGATGGATTTCTTTGCATGTCAAGTAATAAATGTAAATACTTGCCGTTGTTATCCCGAAATATGCAGCGATCATTTGGAAACCTTGAACGGAACGACATTACTTCAATGGGTCAATCAATGGCACTGATTACACATTACCACTAAAATAAGTTTTTGCTGGATTTCTTGCAAATAGAATCCGTTTGTAACCACCTGCCGGTGGCAAATCCTGCTTTCTTGCCGCAGCTGCCATGGTAAAATTGGCTGCAACCCGATAATCGTAGCTGCGTTTAACATCGGCGCTGGTGTTCTTCATTTCATTAGTTTGTATTTGAATGTAGTCAATGTCATTACCACGGTAAATTGAGCGCCACAGCTCGCGAATCAAACGATTGATTTTGTTCATTTTTTCCGAGTGGAATTTCAGCAGCGCCGTCTCCAGAGCCATACGATATTGACCCAGATCGGAAATAACTTTCTTCAAAACTGTGACTTCATAAATGGCTTGAAGATGATTTTTGACGGCGTTCTTGAATTCAGGTTTGTTCAGTTCTGTTTCCAATGCTGACTTTTGACTTAGAAGTTCATTCTTTTGACCGACGCATTCACTACGTTTTCGATTTACGGTTTCTTCTTTCTCCTTCAGAACTTTCTTTTCGCGTTGAATGCTTTCGAAGTCCATTTCACCGAAATTCTTAAGTTGTTCATTGAGCAGTTCTTGCAGTTCATGCTCTTCACTCTCGAGTGTTTTGAGCTCCTTATTGTCTAGCAAATTTCGTTCGATCAATTCCTGTCCGGAAATTTCTTTTCGAAGTTGCTCAATTTTGGAAGTAAGTTCCGTGTTTTCGTTCGATTTCTCCTTTTGATCTTCTTGATATTTCTTCATGGAAATTTTGAGGCGATCTATTTCGTACTGCAATTTTAGCTCGGCAAGTTTCTGAACTTCATCCGAGCATCTGAAAATAGAAAATGAACGAAATTGTTACTCCTGAAACTACCATGTAGGTCCATTAGAATTCGACTATTTGCAATATGTTTCAGGCATGAAAATCGCCTTTCAAGGAAGGGGTTGGTTCAATAATCCAAAACGCTTACCTTTTCAGATCACTCCCACTCTGCTTGACTTCGTTCAACTTTTTCATTGCAAGGCTTAAGATTTCCTTGTTTTCATCTTTGATTCGCTTCTTTCGCTCTACAATTTCTGTGAGTTGTCGTTTCAACGGCTCCAAACTTGATTCAATCTTCCGAAGGTCACTGGAATGTTTATCGATTTGTTGGACAATCTCCTGTTGGCGCGCTTTCATTTGTGGCAATGCATGAGCATCTTCTTGTAACTTTATCTGATCATCTTTCAACTTGTTGCGCTTCTCTCGTAGGTCATTCAACAATTTCGAGCTGGTATCGTATTTATCTTCGAGTGTGCTGATCTCGGTGTTATTTCGTTTATATTCCGTTGAAATTGTCGCTTTTTTCTCCTGTGCCAAATCCATTGTCATCGTGGACGAACGTAGTGGAACACTGGACTTAAGCGTCATTAATTCCGATTGGATTCGGCCAACATCTTTCAGCAATTCATCCAACACACTCATGTCGCCAAGCATCATGTTCGCCAATTCGCTGTTCGATTTGGGTTCAGCAATTGAAATTTCCAATGTTTCGGAAACATTCCTCGCATTGGTTAAATGTTCTTCGGTTTCTTTCAATTTATTTTTCAACTTCGGAATGTCAATTTTAAGAACCTCCAAGCGGGTGGTCATTGGCTGAATCGACAATAATTGTTCCAATTTCTGTTGTTCAATTTTTAGAGCATCTTTGGTTCGTGTGATGTTTTCCGGAAGTCGGCGAATTTCATCGCTAAGCTCTGATGTTAGGTCACTCTCGATGGTAACTCTATGGATAGGAAGGACGACCTTACCATTTATATATTAGGAAAGTCGATTGTTGGTTTTTCCGAATAATTGTTATGAAATGTATGTAAAGAAAATTAAATTGAATTGAATTTATTTTCAATCGTTCAGATTCGGACCAAAATACATTCGTATATTCTCCCACTTTCTTTCCCATTATCAATTATTGTAAACTTTCATTTTCTTGGAATCTCTCCGTCAAATACCTACTTCTTGCGATATATTTTCAACTTTTTCATCAACGTATGGTTGTGAGGGAGAATTGAAGATGATTTGTGCATTTTAACTCGCCCAAAATGGTTCAAATTAATTTTTAATAAAATTCCGAATATACCAAATTGAAACCCAATTTTTTATTTAAATCTGATCATAATTGATGTTCTTCCGCAAAATAGTCAGAGCATACCAAATAACTTTAACACGAGAGACAATTGAAATGAAATAATTTCTCATAAACGCTTCACTCTAACATCGATCAACCTTTTTATTCTCAAAATGAATGTTTTTTTTAATTTTTTTAAAATCTTTATTTGCAATAACTACATTTGTTGACTATTATTTGAATAAAATCTTAAACTTTCGTTTCAATGCCACTCAGATCAATATTTTCATTTGCTTTAAGGAGCCAAATTCGCCAATATGCAACATGCAGCTCCGACGCTGCCTGATCCTTGATATTTGTCGCATATTGTTTGCGTAGCAGGATCCTTGTACTTTCTGTATCCACTTTGGCAGGTACAGGTATTGTAATTCGGATACGCAATGCATTCGCTACAGGCACTTGGACAATATGCTGCTGAAGCGATGTTCATGGAAGCAGCAATCACGAGCACGAATAGCAAAAAAATCTTCATAGCTGATAGGGAAGTGTAATATGTGAACTTACTATAATTAAACCTGTAGGTGAACTGAAGCGAATTGATTAAGAGATCTTTATATAGTAATAAGAATTTGTTTATTTTTTACGTGGAATACAAATTTATTGTTTTTTACGTGGAAACAAAATATCGCAATAGTCATAAAACTTAAAGTCATTAAGTTTTTCTTAGAAACGTTAGAAACTCAAAAGAGATAAGCAATCAGCAGGTCCAATTACCTTATTTCATAGACTAGCAGTTTTGAACATAATTTCAAAGCTCACATGGGGTAAACAAAACGTTTCATATGTTGTAGAGGAAGTCTAAGGGAGCATTTCATTTGAGATTTGAGACGTAAAATGCATGCTTACGTAAAATATCAATTTTCAGTGAACCAAATGTTCGCACTTGTTTCACCACTCACCCAAAATAAAAACAAAACGTCTGTAATTGCAATAATTTTATTAAAACATTTTTATGCCTCTTATGAACAACATGTGATTTAAGTTGGAATTAATTCCGTTTGTGTGAGAAGATCTGCTGGAAAATAAAACAAACTAAACATTAGAAACAACCCGTTCCCATTACACTCAGCAAGTGGGAAAAACATAATGGACCTTGAGATTCGCTCTTTCATTATTGTATAGCAGCATAAAGCCATTTAAGAATTTGCAGATATGTAATTATATAACTCCTCTTGGTTAACATCATAAATTTAGACCGAACGATGAACTCATAACTGCAACTAACATTATTCCTTTAATTTCTAATTGAGAGATCTAAAAGAACTCTAAAAAGCATGGGAGGACAAAGGGACCTCAGATACAAAGTGGAAAGATAGTCGCTTACGCTCGTAAAACAAACAACACACTCATTTCGCTCGTGCACAAATATATACTCATATTGAAATGGATCATTTACTACACTAGACAATTAACTATTATTATGATCACTTTTGTAAGTCGGTCCGTTTTGTGAATAACTTGAAACCGATGTGAATGTAATTTTCTTTTTTCAAAACAACGCTCTTCCTATCAGAATCAGACCTATTAATTTTTACGAAGACTGTCGAAGAGAAGGTCTGTTATTGGCTGTTTTGAATCTCTTCCCAGGATGCTGCATAACTGAGGTTTCACATTACGCTCATTTAATGGGTAGGAAAGGTAGAAATTCGCTACGTCCCATCGCCAATAAATAGAAATAATTCCTTACAATTTGTGGCTCAAATTATCAAAGACAATTCTCGACTTTGATAAAAACGTGCGTTTCGGCATGTTTCTTTATCGAACTTTCACATTTTGAATCACAAAAGGTCATTTCTGATCATGAAAAATTAACTTTGTCTTGTTCCCATCTTCTCTTCTAAACACTAAGTTGCAACGCTGATCGCTGCCAAATCTGGTATAAGATGCGTTAAATCTTAGAATTTTTTTCAATAAACTCCCTTGCATTTTCTTACAAAAGTAAAGAAAATGCTGTGAGGAGTTCCGCTTAGTTACATATCGTTTGAATCTAATAATATATGATGGTATTTAGGGTCAAATTTTACTATTGTAGCGACCGAAAATGCCATATGTTTATGTGCTATAAAGTATCGTCTTAACAACTAACAGTAAGTACAATTTTGCTAAGTGAAATAACGTTCTAAACGACAAATAAAATAATATTGCAAGACCAATTGGATTGCTGATAAAAAGTCTTATTCTCTACATTAATTTTTCTTAGAAGCTTTCTAAATTTTCCTTAACTTTTGTGGTCATAACACAAACGATTTTCTAAATAATTTCTCTCTGTGGTATAAATAAATGCGTGTGTTCGCCCCATTTTAGTATATTTTTGCACTTAAAACAATGGAATGTAAAACATTCATGTGTGGAAGAACGCTTTTAATTTGCAATGACAGTGTCCTTACACCCAAACGCCATGAGGATTTTTGCTAGTCGGCACAGCCGTTTCTAACTGCCGAGGCGAACCAATTATTCGCCGCGTACTACCAGGTCGATTGGAACCCTCTAACAAATGACGAATCTCTTCCGATGGAGCAACAGCTAAACTTTGCAAATTCACTTCTTTCATTTCGTTTACTAGTTGTTCAACTTGTTTTTTCTTTTCAGCAATAGCACATTCAATAATCGCCACCTCTTGCTTTAAATTGTCCATGGTTTGATTTGATGATTCGGAACTATGGATCACATGATCGATTTCTGTTTGAATTCGTTCGACTTCATTTAAGAAATTTCGTTCCAAACTTTGACGACTATCGAATTGACGCGTCAACGTTCTTTGCTCAACATGAATGTCGTCCATGATGAGTCTGATTTTGTTTTTGCATTGCAACAATTCCGTTTCACAATTGGCCAATTTTGAGCGCAACAGTGTGATTTCTGATTTGAGGGTTTTTTCTTGCTGCCGAACGAGTTCGTTCTCCTCTTCGACATATTGAAGTGATTGGAGTTGTTCTTGACCTTGACGGTAAATTTGATCAGTTTTACCAATTTCGCGGGTAATGGCATCAATTTGCTGGAGTTGATCTCGCTCCTTGTTTTCCAAATAAACAATTTCCGCATCGTACTGGAACATAAGTGTGAAATATCAATGCAAGGTAGTTAACTTTAAAAAAGTAGACAAAATACAAGTTCGACGAAACAAATTTATCGTCACCGATTTAGATAAAACTGAGGGAGTCATCTCGCCTAATTGTAATGACTTAATATGTGTCTATCCACATTGACTGTACCGTAGACTAAAAAAAGTGAGTTTTTCTACACTGAACTCGCTACATCTTTTAGTTATTGATGCATGGGCGACAGAGTTTCACATGTATTCGCTATTTTTGACATAACTTCAATTCTATGAGACTAATTTTGCTTAAAGGTAGATTTTGGCATCGTTTACTTTCAAAGTAACTTTCCTGTCTTTTATAATTTTCGAGATATTTATGAAATACTGTGAAATATTTGTGAATAGCGACCTTGGCCATATCTCAGCTCCCAATTTACCCAAAATTGTTCATCTCCGAGCCCGATTCCTACTTCTTTATTTCGTTTTAGGGAAATAAGTTTACCGAAGATGGTTAAGGAACAGAAGGAAATACTTTTTGTTTGCGTGTTTCGCGTCCCTAGGGATGGCCCATACTACCCCCATACTTCCGACTCGAAATTCAAAATATTTACACCAACGCAAACGCATCAAATGTATTGACACTTTACTTGTCATAGGGGTCTAAAACTAAGAAAAAGATCATATTACGGCCAAGCTGCGTTGACTCTGACTACTTTTGAACGTCTAGCTAAGTATCTAGGACATTTCTATAATCGACTTTCCTCTATTTATTGGGCACCAAAAAATCGAATAAATCGGTCCGGAATTTATCTCAAGTTATCGGCGACTAAATTTCATCGATCCGCACAAAAAGCACCCTTTTCGTCATATCGGCTATATTTCAGCTTCCAAAGGACTCATCTCCGAATTTGTGGAATCCGGAAAGCTGTGGAGAAGGTGATGAGAAAAGCGTTGAAAACTTGGAAATTGTATCTAATTACGATACCCAGGGCAAACCGTTCTGAACAGACACATTTGTTTAGCCTTCTTAGGGAAATCGGAACAAAGGATTTACAGAATCGGCGTTCCTAATTTGTCGTATCAGACCATTCACCTCTACATATACACAGTGTTGGAAAGGAATCGTTAGATCAGGATTCTCACCTTGGTTAAGTCGGCCTGCTGCGAATTGATTTTTTCTCGTTGATACTTAATCAACTGTATCAAGTCACGATACTGGGAATTTTGGAAAATCGTTTCACTCGAATCATTCATATCTTTGACGCTGACGAACGTGTTCATATTTACATTATCCTGAAATGATAAGACGATAGAATCGCAACGCAACACAAATGTCAAATCAAGTCTCACCTTATACTCAAACATTTTGCTAAAACTATCACTCTTTTGGTGCAATGGGCTAACTCGGGGAGGCGGTGGGTCTCTATATGGCGGTGGAACCAAAGCTCCATTCGATGAGATCGGTGGACCAGTTTTATATAGTTCATGGTTATTGCGTGTATTGTAAGCATCTAGCAGGCTCTCATTACTGCTGGTGTCACGAAATAAATTTGTTTTGCGATCCAACGAATTTCGCACATCTGCCGAATTGAACTCATTTGGTTTTGGTGGTGTTGCGTTATTAGTGGTGTTAGTGTCAGTAGATGTTATTGAGTTGTTCGGTGAGTGAAGTGGTGATGATGTTATCTGTGTTTGGTACTGATGTAATGTTGGCAATACTTGTGGTATTCCTTTAACAATTCCAATATTTTCCGGTGGCTTGCCATCGGAATGTGATCCGAAACTCTTACGAATTTCTTTATTCCGTTCCAATGAATTAACGGATATTGCATTTGATGTGGTCGCTGTTGCAGGATCATCAACGGTTTTATTGGTTTGAGTTGACGGTTTGGAATCGGTTTTATTTTGCTCGGATCTTTGCAATATAAATTGCACGTCACTTGAGTATTCGCCCCATTTCAACAAAATCTACAATATTGAGTATCAATATGGAATTCGGACACAATTTTCAATTACCTTTAACGGATTTTCATTCGGGGCCAACAATCGCTCATTGCTACGCCAGCGTTCAATTAGTGTAAATCGACCTATCTTTCCAGTTGCATGAGCCAAAGCAAAAACAACATCCTATCATAAAGGAGATAAATCATCGATCAACAGAATGACTCACATTACTGTAACACCAGTCACTATACCTGACAAGTGGTTTTTTCTGTCACACCACACACAATTCTTTGAATTCCTTCAACCCAAACTTTCAACTCCATACTATAATTGTGTCAACGTCCAATCGTTGCCACTAGATTATTTTCACATGTAACAACAACCTACAATTTGATTGAATTAAAAACTTTCCAAATTCCCATTAAAACATAATTTGATTGAATTAAAAAACGTGAGACATTCACAAGCACCACCCATTAAAACAATTTTTCTTGATCAACACAATGAAAAACGCCTAAACTTTTCCACCACTCACATCACAATCTCAATTTGATTATTTGATTCCGTTCGCAAAGATTAGTTCAATGCCCTTGTTTTGACAAAAATCAATGATTTAATTGCACCTAAAAAGTGTTTTTATTTACATTTATTGGAACACAACTTTTGACACTTCACCAATACGCCATTTAAATAACATTCATGCATTTCAATCAAAATGCAACTTATTTTGACGTTTATTGAAACGGTGAGAGCGTTTTATGTTCACGGAATTATTGGCCTGACGTTAAAAAATAAGATTAATATGATGTTTCTATTCTTCTTATCGTTTCTATTCACCCCATTTGACGGAAACAGAGTTTTTAGATTAAAAAAGGTCGATTTGTTCTGTTCGCAAACTAAATGTCGGTAATTTTGATTGAAACAATCGATCTCACTGAATAGAGACTTTTAGAATAGCATTGTAGGATACAAGCAGGGGCGCCGAATTCAAATCTTTCTTGAAAGTCCAATACGACATTTGACATAAACTTAATATGTTCAAAATCAATGTGTTTCAAAAATTATTCTTTAAATTTACTGATTTAGTGCGCCACAGAATTGTAATTAGCTACAGGGACGGATTAAAGCTTTCAGTGCAACTGGCAAACGTAAATTCAGCGCCAATGTTCCTAGTTCAAGATCCATTTGAACAAATTTCATTATTTATTAGATAGAAGAAAGATCTTGTTAGCAGATGGCGTTATTTAAACGAATGTAAACACACAATATGGCCGTCGTTGAAAATTATCTATAAAAGCATTGAAAATTTAATGGATTTATGGACAATTTTCATACGATGAAACGTTTGTTGGTGTGTGTGTATTTTATTATTTTCGTTTCAATTTTTTTATTTATGAAACAGCGGCCACATTGTTTACGTTCGTTTAATTAACTGTCATGAGTTTGGCTAATGACATACTCCTATAGTAAGGAAATTGAAAACCATTAGACAGAAGAAAGAAAAGTGAGAATCTTAATCTGGCGGTAAGCGGTACTTACACTTTCGCATCAATCAACAGTAATTTTTGGTTCTGCTTAGGAGCTTAGAAGAGAATTGTATGCAAAATTAATCGCGAGCGTTTTTTTTAGTCATCGCCACTATTCGTACACACAAGTTTTTGTGTATGTGTTCGTTTTTCTTAGGCTGTCCCCGCAGCAACACATGCAAACATTGCGCTCTCGTAACATTCTATGCAACAATTTTAAAGATTTGGCTACAGTTTAGCCACAATTTATTTCTGTAGTCGATGGATAATCAGTATCAGTAAGTTATTTGTATTTACCAAGTTAACCAAAAGATCCTCTTTGCCAGTGCGTTGACACGTATGTAGTTATATGAAAAACGTCTTTGGGGCTGTCCGTAAACGATGTCCTATAAAAAGCTCAAATTTTCGACTCCCCTCCCCATTTCGTCCTATGTTTTCTCAAACCTACAACTGACGTGTCCGATTTGGCTAATCTACCCTCCCCCTACCATAGGACGTCCTCTTTTGTCTATGACTGTAACTTGTGAGCGGAACGAGTGGTAGCCACGATTTGCTGAGTACAGGGTCTTATGATTTTGGTGGAGCTCCACCGATCTTATAAGTTTCTGGTGAACTTGGAGTATTAATATGTTTAATGGATCGATTGCATGATTTTTTTCCTGAATGGAGGATGTCATAATGTTCCAGGTCATTCAGAAACTGAGCTATAGGTTGGGCAATGCCGGCAAGACCGAAAACTTCGAAATATGATTTTTCATGAAATTTTTTGTTGTTAGTTTTTTTTCGAGGAAAGTGGAAGCTGCCATGGACTTTGTATCATGATTTTCAAAAACTCAAAATTTTTGAAAAATCAAAATTTTGCTTCACTGTAAATGCTAATTTCCTGCAATTTTACAGATTTCACACGGCGAAATCTGTTTGCCAGATATGAGTTGAACTAATTCATGATTTCAGGCTTTATCAAATAGTCAAATAGTGAAAATAAGATCCACTCGGTGTAGTAGTCGCATCTTTGACAAAACGATGTTGGTGATTCGATGTGTCTGGTGTGGTCGCAAAAATGCAGTGACACGATTTTTAAAACATTGTTCAATATATTATGGCATTTTCCAAGTAACAGAAAATTCACTTTCAATAAGCACCTTCATGACCTTCCTTTGAGGATGGCTTTAAATCAGTTAACTAGAAATTGGAAGAGATCATTTTCTTCCAGAACAATATTCGGCATAATCACAATTTTTAGCAAAATTTGGTACTCACATTATAAAAGTGCTCGTTTAGAGGTGTAAGATCGTTTGAAATTGGAGAGACTTTGAAATATGTTATTAGCACACATTTTAAGAATGTTTGCTCATAACAATATCTGAAAATAAATTGAACGAGTGGATTTTTCGCGAAATTTTTCGTTTCTATTTGCAAAAATCAAACAAATGCAAATAAATCAAGGATATAATTTCACTTAACGTCTACCCGAGTTCACAAAATGAGTAAATTGTCTTCGTAATGAATTAAAATAGAGGACAAATGAAAACAGCAGGGAGGACATATAAACGTTTTCTAACAACTTAATGAATTTTCAATGTAGTTATTCTGTTGTATGTATGTATCTACATCTACAGTACATTCGGATTTACTTGGTAAGTTATATACTCATTGTTCAATTTTAAGAAAATATTAGTAAACGCATTGTATTATCTGCCATGAGTCAGTTGAGCACCAGTTAACTACTGGTGATTCAATCACTAATTGACTCAATTCAGAAACTCATTCATTTTTCCACAAATATTTGAAACCAAAATCAAAGTTTCGACAAACAAACAATAACCGGTAAGAAGAAAAAGTTTATGCTCACCTCACGCTCATATACGCACTGCACGCTCTTATATTCTCATTTTCAAATTACAACACATTGTTTTCCTTTTCGTATTTTAGATCTGTGTTTACGAGTACACATAATTTAAAGTGTTATTTCTATGCAACACGGAATACGGAAAAAAATCAATTAAAATTCTTCTTCGATGGAATGAAACTTTGAGCCGCACCTTACCAATCCCTTTAGTCCTTACAGTATGTACCTTTTTATACGAAATAATTTTATCAAACATAACAAAACAATATGATATCCACTCCATATATTACGTGTATATCGTTCGTATATTCCATTTCGTCATCAAAAAGCACATACAATCATGACGTGAGACACACTCATGTAAAACAATCATCCCATCAATCTACCATTTCGGTTGTACGTAAAAAATCAATTCGATTAAATAGAAGAAAAATGCCGGCATGTTTATGTTTTGAGGAAAATTTGTCGAAACATTTCAACCGATGACGTCAACATACATATATTGATGACGTAAACGCGCAATACGCAAGCTCTGCAAACAAAATAATAAAATATTCTTATATTCTCATCTCGTGTAATAAAACCGATGCGAAGAAGTTGAACATTCAAAATTAAATCTCAGTCGTTCTCTTACCGTGTTCAACATTAGATAAAACTTACATTTGTTGAACTAAATGCAATTTCTTTGTTATAATATCATAAGATAGTGTGTAGAAAGATATATTTCATATCTCATTAGACTAACCGCGTCTTCTCGTCATCATAGAATCTATTTGAAAAACAAAAAAAAAAAAAAAACAAAACAGAGAGTAATTTAATCCATGATTATTTAGATGATATATTTTACGGGCTTACATGTGAAATTTTTACAATAAAAAAAAATGAGTTGAGCAATGATAGTTACACATCAACTCAGTGTTGCAGTGATCTTTTAAAATTAAATATTTAATGAGGGAAATTGGTAATATAAAAATCGGATAGAGAAAAGAAGATGAAAAATTAGACATCGAAATGTTAAAAAAAATTGTGTGTAACTTGGTTAAAAATAGCTTGGAGCTGCAGGAATATATAATTTTAATGAAAGTGGAACACGAATTTCGTGCAGTTGGAGTTATTGAGTATTTGTGAACGTGCTGTACTTCAATTTGTTTTTCGGTTTAAATTTTACTTTATTTCTGCATCGAGAATCAACATGGTTATAGGTAGCAGATTGAAAATACTTCAATAAGTTGATCGATTCATAGCGCTACTTTATGTAAGTAATGAAATATTTTCATGTCAAACTTTGCAACGGATGAGAACACGAACTTATGATTATTTCATTCGTTGAACAAGTCAATAACTCATTGACCTACCGCAATGCATCCCGCTATAGAACATATTCAACATTTTATCATTGATGCTTTCAAAACATTGAATACTTTTAATCCAATCGGTAGTCACACAAGTGTATAGCCTTGTCGAATTTAACTCTGTTTTATTATTAAAATCTCTAAAATTAGACTCAAACAGAGATAAATTTATACACGTGCAACGTAAATAAGATTACACTTTTTTTCACTTCAACGAGTAGCGATACATAGGCTTGGTGAGATGTGATGACACCATACAAAATGTTCAATTTTCAAAGGAGAATAGTGTTTTTTTTTTAATTCTCCGGAAAATAAATTAAAATTTTCCTTGCGGTTAGTGTAATAATCTTCAAATGTGAATGACACTGCGTATTTTGTACCTAGTAATAGTTTATTTTAAAATTTTCCAAATTGTGTGTTGAGTGAAGTTTATATTCGATTCAATTTTAACATGCATTTACGTTTTAACGAGATTTAAATGTTTTGAAAAGGAAAAACAAAACCAGTTGGAATGAGTATAAGACATTAAATTCATTACTAGTATAGGACACACATACGATCGATCGTTCAGCATAAAAAGCAAATGCAAAATTACCCATTTCGTTGAGATTACAACCTTCAATATTCTTCGAAAGGTTCTTTAAATATTCTTATCTTCTTGGAGATTAGTCGCTGAGATCCATCCTAACAATTACTAATCTAACACAGTTTCCACAGAAAGGTGAAGACAGCTGTAAATCGATTATCTAAGTACTTTGTTTATAACTTTTTAATCCTAAACTTTTTTTTGTCTTCCAATTAACTTACAAAAATGTTTATCACTTATGTCGTAATGACGAAATATTTGGCTACTTATTTTCGTGAATTTACCACTGCAACTACGTAGTTTGCCAATTATTCATCTTTATATTTAATCAACTTGTGATTTGTGTATTAATCTCATCACGAAGTTCAAGCTTTAAATAATAGTTATTTATGCAACAAGGGGATTAAATAGGAAATTACGTATGTCTAGTGTATACAGTATATGTACATAAGAGTACTAGACACACGGGTGTGAAGTTTACGAAACGAGCGAGTAGAGCAATCACACAGGTATATACAGCACTCTTTACTTTACATATGAACTTTTGGTCTTATGTAATAAAAGTATGCCTTCTCTAGCGACCTTCCTCAAAATGCTACTTTTCTCGGCAAATACGAATTTCGATGTCTTGTTTTGCTTTGAGTTTAAGTCTTGAGTTCATTTTTTGGCCATGGGCATTACATGACTAAATTTATAACTTCATTTTCACCAATGTGCGGATCTTATTTCTATTTGTTGGTTTGTGCGTAATGAAACTTTTGAAATTAAAAAAATAAAACAACTTGTGGTGAAATTCCCTCAAAGAACATATTTCTGGATTGGTAAGAAAAATGAAAAAATATTTTTTAATTTTAACGGAGAAGAATTGCATGTTTTGCATTGAAAAAGTTCAGTTTTGCAATTGAATTGCAAAAACCGTTGTATGTAACACCAAACACGTTGTCTATTGGTGGGGTTTTTTCGCAGCGATATGTTGTCAACCTCGGATAAAACTTAATTTTGTCGAGAATCATACTAACTCACCAACATTCAAGTACGCTTCGATCAAATATTCTGAACAGGTACCGCGATCGAATGAAAAAAATTGGTTACATTTCTAAAAGTAGATTTTAATTGTTTTGTTGCAAGCATGATTGGATCAAGACAACATTAAATACTCATAAATCTGTGCGTTAGGTCTTTGGAAATATCGCTGCCTAACGCAAATAAATGAAGTTCACATCACAAATCATTACATACTTTCTGAATGAAATTTAAAACTTCATACTCGCTTTCACATTTCAATAATCATCAAGTCATTCAAGTCATTCTCGTGCTTTACCTAAAATTATGTCAATAGTTTAACATTCTGTCTCCATTAGATTGCAGAACTTTCAAATTAAATAAAAAAAATGGCGTTGGTAATGCTACCCTGTGATTTGCCCTGGTGGAGTAACATACATAAAAAACTGACGAATCTTCAAGAATGCTCGGAAATGGACGGAATGTTGGATATTATGCAAAAGATTCATGATCTATGCAAGTAGGAAGGAAGTGATTTTGAAATCAAGTATCATGCATTGAAACATAATGTTTACTTTCAGTGTTAGTCTCGATCCGGATGAAGATAAACGAGATCCAACACAATTCGATGGATTGCGACATTTTGTGGCAAATGATATGGACAATTATGAGCAGGATCATTTCATATCGGTAACAATAAAAAATCTAGCGAAACGAGCACAGAGTCTTAAACTGTACCGACCAGCCAGAGGATTAGAATTTAGTCTACAACAGCAAGGTTTGATATTTCGAAATCACTTCTTTATTCAGTAAAACAAAATCGTTGCAAATGATTTCCGATTTTGTCTACAGCTGATTCGGTGGAAATTAATTACAATTTGGTAGCAGCTCTATTGGCTAATGCATTCTTTTCCACATTTCCAAAACGAACTGAAAAAACACATCCAACTCTACAAGACTTCAATTTTACACATTTTTTTAAAGCTTTAGAAACGTAATTGTTACAAACTCAGTGCATAATATGATTCATTGACCATTGTTCATTTCCTTACAGTAATAGTCAAAAGGCAAAGTTTCGAAGTTTTTTAAGTTACTTCGATTGGATTGAAAAAGATACGGAACAGGATGGTTTCATTCGAATTTCTAGACAAGTAAGGTAGTCCGACACATTGCGGACCAATTTCTAAATTTTGTTCTCCAAATGATGCAGGTAATGACTGGAAAACAATGGCTTACCATAGAAGACTGGTTAGAATGTGGACTTCCCTTATGCTCTCTTGATGTAAAGCATGAGGGTAAAATTGAAAGAAGCAAACAAGAAGTGGTTCAAACAGTATTTGTTAGTTCAAGACTCGGAGGAAATGTTCTGTACAATGGCAGCTCACAGGTATATACCACACACTATTTAAAAACTTCAACAGCAGCAAAACATACTGACATAAGTTGTGATTTTTAGGAATGCATTCATTTCAGTACATATCCAGAAATATTAACGACTCTTTTATACGTCGAAGCTCTCGAAGATAATGAAGCAATTTTTATAGAAAATGCCCGTCAATTGACTCGAATTATGGATCCCAAAAATAAATCTGTTTTGGAAACATTGGAGAGCGTTCGTAAGGTTTCACTAGTTTTAATGGACGCCGAAAACTATGCGGAATATCCCATAAGTCAATTCGAGGAAGATAACGTACTCAGAGAATTAAATAAGTGCCTATTAGCGTTTAGACAAAAATCAAAAACTTCAATTTTGGATACACGTGATCGACGAATTGCATCAAAGGATAATTCAGTACAGAGAAGGTTTGGGTACATGAATTCAATGGTTGTTGCTAAATGTAACTTTGAAATTTTAAAATGTGATTTTCTCCACTGCCACTCAGATTATCACCAATTGGAGAAAGTGGTACAAATTCACCGAAAGAAGTGTCGACAACAATTGTAATTCGACAACCATCGACAAGTACAAAAAGATCGAGTTACGATTCGGAAAAACTTGGAAATGGTATTATTGAACAGCTTGCGACCAGTCAGACGTTTATCAATTTCTGTTATAGATTTGGAAGGCCGTCGTTCATATCTTTCGCCTGGATCATTTTGTGGAAATGGAGGATCTGGATCCGTTGTTTCCGGCCCAATATCAGCCACTCAACGTCGTGGAAGATTTATTGTTCTCGGCTCTTCGGGAGAATGTCTACCAGTTAGTCGGCGATTAATTCGAAATGATAATAGTAGCGTTTATTCTAGTTGTGATTCAGAATCTGACGAATATCATAGCGCGAAAGCGAGTTTTGATAATGGTAAATGATCAGATGTGATGATTATGGTGGATAAAGTGCTGTGGTATTTTCAGATAGTGACGATGACGAATTGTATGCAAAAAAATATTCAAAAGAACTGAACACACCTGAAAAGAGAAACACTTTTGCTCAAAAGCTACGAGCTGCACTAAAACAATCTGATAATTATACGGACAGCACAGATAGTAGCTACGCTGTTGATATTAGCATATCGGGATCGAAAGCTGGAGAGGATGGAATTAGGTATGTTTTCGGAAACATTTGTATATTGTGTTGTGTCAGCTGCCCTGTGAGTGTTTAGCTTTTAAAATAGCCCTTTGTTTGACTACCAAATACTTTTTGGCAAACACTTTGGCTTCAATTGACAGTTTCAAATTTGAAAAATCAACCTTTGTCGAGCACATTAAATAAATTTTATTCATTCACTTCGTCACGTTGAGAATTTTCGAAATACTGTGAAAATCGTTCAGGTTATCGTGGGAACATAAAAACGAGCAGACAGATAGATAAACATACGGCGAAGCTGATTAAAGCTCATTAAATCCTGAAGTTCAATAGGGAATCCCAAGTTCCAAGAAGGGATCAGTAATTTGCGAATTCAACTTTGTATTCCTCGCTGACGACTCAAATCCAGGAAACCCAAGGAATCCCACGGAGATTCCAAATCTAGGAGCCCAGGATTGTTCACTTCGATGCTATCCTAAATCCAGACGAAAGTGCAAACAACCCGATAGAAGCTCACTAAATACACTATGCATTAAATAAAGAATCTCAATGAACATCCAAAGTATGCTACTGATATCACTGAATCTGAATCTGTCACTGATATCCTAAATCCAAGGAAAATACAAAAATCGGAACGAAAGTCACAAAATCTTAAAGCTGAGACAATTTTAAAACAAAAAATGATATCTTAACCGAAACCAGTTAGGCCAATTAGACATTTGTTCATACATTTCGTTAACATGATTTCATCATTTAGAATACGACGTGGTGGATCTAGAGGTTTCGTATTGACTGAAGACTCAATGGACGACGACTTCTACATTAATTCGTTGGTGCAAGAGAAAGAATGGTTGGACAATTTTCGCAAAAAACTGAACGGTTCTGATTTCAAATAAAAAAAATCTAAATTTCGTAACTAATGTTTTTTAATAACAAAACAGCTTCACCCCATAAACACGAGACTAATGCATCATCAAAATATAGCTTTAGCACATCTGAGTTCAGTTCGGATTTAGAAGAACTGTACGATCAATTTGCCAAGTATGATTCAATCTCCATGTGTTTTAATCCGAATTTGTTTTTTGCTAATTTTGTTTATGTTTCCTTTGCGTACTGAAGATGGTTGGGTGAGCCGATTTTAAAAAATAATGTTAAGGAACTTGATCCTAGGGATGAGGCTGTTCTAAGTTTTGCAAACTCACTGTTGAAACGAACGCTAAGCGAAAGTTTTGTTGGAATATCACTTACGGATGGTGCGTCAAACGAAGGTGGGTCAATTGCTAGCAATAATACAATTTTTCAAATTCTAAACCAATGAACATTTCTAGAGTTCAATGGAGATGACAATGAAGTGAAAGAAGCGAAAAAAGCCAGACAAATCATGAGTTCTAGATCACTGTCGTTGGAGCTATCCAAACACAAACATCGATTGGCAGCACAATTGGTAAATACGATTTTTTCTACTTTATTCAAAACGTGTACGGAATATTTCCTTGTTGCTCATTGAATTTTGAAAGTGAGCTTTTCCTGTTCCATTTTTATGTTTGTTTTGTTTCAAAAAGCTTTGAAATGAAATGAAGCTCATAATACACTTTGAAACACACTTATACATTACACATAGCTACACATACAGAAAAAAAAACATTCTCCCTAACAATTTGTCTAGGAACCAATTCGTGATCCCATAAAATCAGCAACAAAATCAAGAAGGTTGCGTCGCAACAAATTAAATTGGTCAATAGATCCAGTTCAGAGTCATCAAACGATTAACTGTGAGGATGTTGTCGTTAAGGTATAGTCAAAAACTTTCATCTACTCTTCATCATTATGGCTGATTCTTGATATATAAATGGCGTTGTATGTTGCCTCACTGAATTGTATGTGCTCTACGGCATTAAGTTTGCGTTTGTATTTTTTATGTGCCACATTGCTCATATCAGTGTTATCGGATAAATAATTGTAAGTTCGAACATTATGAAACTTTCAAATTTTTGCTACGTGACTGCAACGGTGCTTGCGTAATTTCGTATAAATTTTACACTAATGGCTGACTAATGCTGTTATTAGCATTAACTAGACAACATGGTATGATTGATCGAATAACTTGTATACAAAAAGCTGTTTTTGAGTATCGGAACATATTTTTTTGGATGCTGAAGATAGATGTAGCTGAAGCGTAGCGAGAATACTGCCTGAAAAGCAGTTTAGCTCTGTTTCTGTTGAAACTTTCAGTAGGGTGTTTATAGATACCATCAACGCACTTCGGAAAAATCCTGAAATATTTTATTTTGACAATTATATTGTTGCCATTATGTATCTTAAGGTAGGGCGGATCAGATATGCGGACGACATACCACTTTGTGTGGGAACCTAGCTGTTACCTGCGCTTTATATTATTCAATTTCGTCCAGACAAATTTATTCATTTATGGTGTGTCACACACCTTAACATCTCACAATTAGGAATGCTAACCAATTTTAATTTCCTTTTCCCCAGATTCTATGACAAAGTCCTGCATCTAAAAGTGACCCGATTATCTAAGTATTGCAACAACTTACAATTGATATTTTTGGTGCTTTTCTCAGTGGTTGGTTTCTTCGCTATTTGAAACTTGAAAAAGTTTACTTACTTATATCAGCCTTAACATCCGTGTATACGGGAGAGGTGGCCCTATGTAAGTTTTTCTGTTGATGTCCCACTTTTATGCCACAATTGTGGAAACCTCCCATAAAAATCTTGGTTAACAACCCAACCGTGCTTTGCTGGTTCCACAAAAGCTTTCCATTTGCGGTGATCTTGGGCACAACTTTGGCAGTCCTTGACATCTAGGTTTTGTAACTGCTGCTCCACACAATCAATCCACCTTTTCCTCGGTCTTCCCTTCGCTCATGTAACTTCTTGTCGTTCGTCGACCATTCTGCTTATCGTTCTTTCTTGCTTATCGTTCGCTCTTGCAAGTCATGCTGGACTCTCTATTGGTTCTAATTCTATACGTGACAAAGATTATCTGAGACAAAAATTTGGACATGATATGGCAGCTGGGACACGCAGATAGAGTGGAAACGACAAGCAATTTTTCAGTTCACATGTGAAGTTTCGTCACCAACACATTTCCACTCTATCTGGCCCCGCAAAACTGACCCAGCCGCCATATCATCTCTCTGCAAATTTCAAATAATTCGATTGAGTAGATCAATACCCATGAAACATGCAAGACTTTAAGGAAATGCCTCGATTAAAGCATGCAGAGCAGAGAATCTCTTTTGCGTCATTTTAAATCAGTGGATCGAGTGGTATCAAAACTGGTCGAAATTCCAAACATACATAAATCCAGGTTGATTATTACTGTGCAGTAAAAACTTATAAAATGAAAACTTGCTAAGGCTATGAAACGAAACTTTTCAAAATCAATTTCGATACTTTTTTTGATTGTTCTAATGTCATTGAACGTCATTTTTTGACATTAAAACAATGAGAAATCGTTTGAAATCGATTTTGAAAAGTATCGTGTGTAGCACTTTTTATATCAAAACCTCTTCGGAGGTTAAATTCAAACCAATTCATTGCTAAAAATGTAAACTTTTCCAAAATCCAAAATATAAATGGATGTGAGAACACATTTTCAAAGCATCAACACGACATTGCAACACAAAACCTAATTTGTTAAAAATGGATTCATATAACGCGAACACGTGCTTGCTTTTTATTTCTCGTTAATGAAAATTTTCTTTCACATCAAAATCGCATTATGAAAATTAATTTTTCAGATTTCGCAGCTCCGTAATGGAACTGGTAAAATTGGCTGTCGACCAGTGGCAACTGGAAATTGGGGTTGTGGCAATACACTCAAAGGTGATGTTCAATTAAAACTCGTCATACAATGGATGGCTGCCAGTGTATCTGGCATTCCGATATTATTGTATTATACATCAGGAAATGATAAGTTGACAAAGGTTAGGAACCTTGAATGTTATGCATTCACGTGGAATATAATTATATGAACATAAATACTTCATTATATAGTTGGACACGGTGTGTAGAGTTCTATTGGACAGAAAATGGACTGTTGGTGAATTGGCGTCGGCAACTCTGGCTCATGCTCAAGATATCTTAGACCATCCAAATGATTCTGTTCAAAGGAATCAATGTTTCTTTGAAAAGTTGATCGGAATCTAAGTTCATGGAATAGAATTATTGACAAGTTTGAAAGATTTCTTTTTCAATTTGCATTATTTATATTATTGACCTGTACTTTAATCAAAGTGATGTAGACGTAGATTGATTATGTTTAAAGATTTTAGATAAATAATTACTTCATATTTTGCATAAAAAATATCTGCAAAGTCTTCCTCTATAAATGAAATTATAAAATTGTAAGGCGTTGCTTTCGATACTTTCTTGTTTGAAGCAACTTCTCAGTATCTTTTTACCATATGAATTTGCTACGAAAATGTTATAGTTTCATGTTAGAAATACGGTTTTTAAAAAATTATTTAATTCAGAATATAAAGTGTACTCATTATGATTACGTTTCATAAATATTTTTTAAGGAAAGTTTGAAGGAAAGTTGTATGAAAGAAATGCAAAAGTTTAATGAAATTGAAAGAAACGTGTTTTAAAATGCAGGGTTTTTAAGAAACTGATAGGTCAGTAAATATCTGTTTCGATTAACCACACGAGCCAAAATGTATCAAAATAAGCTATTATACAGCTGTTGCTGATCGCAGGGATGTAAACGTATGGCATGTAAACTACTTAAAAATCGACTACAGTGAAATGGATCATTCGACCCGAATGGTTAAATCGTCTGCTAAACAAGTGAATGTCACACATTTGTACTCGATGTCCACACATTGTAATAGCAGTCATAAATAGCTATTAAACTATTTTGTAACAAGTTGCATAAAACATGACTCTATGATTCTGTTTGCAATGCTTCAAATGCAGCATTAGTTTAGTATGTAATGTATACTTGAAAATATTTACTTTTATGCACTAGTGCTTGAAAGTAAGTACTTCTTCGAGAACAGATTAACATAGAAACAATTCGGTAGACGCACAGTCCAGTATAAGTGCGGAACAATTTTTTTGTAGTGAAAATCTGTTTTATGTGTTTAAATGTATCATCCTTTACTTCATCACATTCACATGTTATTTATTTGTCATATTGTTTACCTACTGTCACCTACTGTCAACTCAATATAGGGGACCTGCGTTGGCTAAACTAAAGACAGTTCATCTGTTTAATTTCATGTCCAACTAGCGCACATAAACTAAATACGTAACCTCAAATAAAAAAACAAAAAAAAAACTTTTTCAAAGTTAACCGATGCTAGCTAAATGTTGGTGCTCCGGATAAAACTGAATATACAACAAGCAACATTGCAAACTATGTTGGGCCAGCCGCCCATTCTAATTGGCGCGACCTTTACACATATAAAACCTAGGTTTAGGTAACTTGTTACAAAAAATCTTGTTTTGCACAATACGCATGTAAACCTCGGTCCGAGACCTAGGTTGACAATTCTACATCAGTGCGAAAAACAACCCCATTTATCATCTAGTTGCGAAAATAGCTATTGTAGACATCTTTGGCATAGAGATTGTGTGGCTTGCTAGTCATGCGAATGCGAATACTACCAAATCAACATTTTATTCTTCATTCATACTACTCACAAAGAGGTAGGAATATTCTGGGGTCCATGTCAGAAAGTTGTTGAATATATTGCTTTTATGATACATCGAAAACTGAAGACAATTTGTATTAGCCAATTAGCATGAAATACAAAATACTAGATCAATTTTTTTATAATAAGATTTTGGTGGCATTTGTTTTTCGCAATCATACACTGTTTATAACAAGGCACACACACATATAGATTACTCAATTTTAGTAGATACAATACCAACTATAAAAGATTTTTCATATATTTGCTTGATTTGACAATACAGGCATGATTAACATCTAATATTTATTTAAAGCATTGATGAATTCATTATACTAACAGTCCTCCCTTTTATTTCATACATACATTCAGACATATCCAATACCTATATGCAGTTTTTGAAAGCCAAAAAAAGACCTATTTGCAATTACTAATCTAATTTTGGGAAGTATATTATTAAGAACTTCATGCATAAAAATGTCTTGTAACAAATTGTAATTGCCTACAATAACATAAAATTAAACTCTAGAATTCTATGACGATCAAAATCCTGCTGAATGCTAAATAAAAAGCGAATGTTTTTATCTATAGTAATATAACAAAATAATGTATGTTTTATACAGACAAATACAATTTCTCACGGCACACTATGCATAAAAACAAACGCACTATACATAAAAAACAATTTTTTTTGCATATGGCAAAAATATCCGTGCTTTTTATAACACCTTTGTATGATCATATCAACCCCTTTCAGGAGAAAAAATGAGTAGCTATAAATGCTTATAAAATGTTAAAGCTACGTCAAACGGACTGCATATTGTATACAAATAAAGCATTTCGTTTTTATAAATATAATATTAAATAAAATAAAAACATTATGATAAAACATAAAGGAAGACCCGTACGACCGTACCGTTAGACTAAATCTCTCTTCAAAAACAAAACTGCCCTTACATGCCATAGATATACCTATCACCTATAATATACATGCACTTAGATATAACAATACCATAAACCCAAAGCATATGAAATTGCCTATAAGGCAATTTCGAAGCCCCGTTCGAAGTCGGGGATACCTTAAGTTCTAGAACTATTTACTTTCAATAATTTACCCGCAGATCCTCTAATTGTAGGAACTCATCTTCCACCACCTCGACAATGTCAAAATACATAACAGAATCCAAAAAACTCGATGAAAATCATTAAAATACCATGGATTTAGAGCTGGGAGTAGCCAGATCCTCAAAATGTGGAAACACATTTTCCACCACCTCGACAATGCCCAAATTGAGAATAGAACCAAAAAAACTCGATGAAAATCCTTAAAATACCGTAGTTCTAGAGCTGGGAATAGCCAGATACTCAGAATGTGGGAACTCATTTTCCACCACCTCGACAATGTCAAAATACATAACAGAATC
>JANVCI010109999.1:0-11445 GCA_026413465.1 Trichosia splendens | reverse complement strand
TTTAAGTGATTTCCAGTGATTTTCAGCGATTTTAGATGATCGTTCAGAGGATCGCGATGAGACAGGGTTAGTAGTGCAGGTATCGCAATTAGCAGTATTTATGTTTTTTTCTGTCGGTGTGTAAGGGATACATACACATTGCCCCAGAACTATCCATTAATTATTTCACCATACAAATATGTTAGGAACAAAATGTAATAAAAATGATCGCTATTTTAAACAACGAACCAAATTTCATTTAAGGACGGTTACATGAATCGTTCATGTATTGTTTAAGCATGTAAATTTGTGGCTTAATCAAAAATCACTATAAGCAATATTTCATTATAAAATTCGATTTCAAATTAAACCTTCAAGCAATTGTTCTTCACTTACATCTAATGTAAGAGCCTCATATTATATGAAAAACAAAGTGTTAAGTCATCCCAAAAAATAGATCTAACAGCATATCTTTTTTTCTCTTCTGCAATTTTTTGTTAAATTTTTCTTTGGAACACTTAATGGAGCAAATTGTTAATTTTTCACTTGTTCATCATTTTGACAACAAGAAGAAAGAAAGACTTAAAAAAAACATATTTCTACAATGTAATTATATTTTTGAGTTATTTATCGTTGAAAATTAATAGCATTTGTTTAACAGTCTGATGTCGACCGTAGTGTATTTGTTTAAATAGATTTTTATATCAAACATCTCTTTGCGCTGAAAATACTACATGGCATTATAGATTTTGTGAATTTATCCTCAATGGTATCGAATCGAATATAATAAGCCTCCTAATACATCTAACAAAAAAGACATTAATAACTTATTTCATATCAACGCCACACATAATACACCTTTTGTGCGTGAACACATGCACAAGTCGTCTCACAAAAGAAACAAAGTGTTGATGGCTTCTTTTTGTGTGATGTGCGTAAAAGACACCGAAACTATATCATGCACATCATCCTCAATGTTATTTTAAATGTGAGATAAGGAAATTTCATAATCATCGTCGCTCATTACGTGAATAATTTTTTTTTCTTTCGTTTCTATCTACTTATAGGTAATTATGTATAATGAAGAAAAAGAACCGTTTTTTATGCTATCTGAGACATGATTTGTTATTTGTTGTATGTTTGGTCTGGAATGATGAGATGGTGTGTTTTGTTAAACTGTTTTACCATTACGGAAGCACATTGTGATCGGTAGTTGGATATCTCGTTAGTTTCTTTTTTCAGCTAAGTGTACTGTGTATTTGGTGTCTGGTGTTTATATAGAATAGGTGTGAATATATAGGTGTCGACATGGCTAGTGATCGAACTCTTGAACTTTGCATTTTCCGTTGATGATCCTACGTACAGTAAAGTGTCTTTTATTTCTTAATAAAACAAATATTTCTGTCTCGAACTTAATACGATTGTTGCTACCATCAATCGTTAATAATAATCTGCACTAGGGTGTTTCTCAAAATTCAAAGTAGATTCTTTCGAACCCCACAAAAATTCTACTATTAGAGAAAGTAGGTTTTCTGAATTTTCGGGACATGGGTCGATGTCTAGCGGTATGCGTAAAATCATGAAAGTTGATATTTCTGAAAAAATTTTTGAGTACAATCCTCTGGTCGACGGTCAGATTATGCTATGCAGGGATTAGGTTCGACCTTGTAAGTATCCGAAAATAACGTAATCGAACCAATTCGTGTTTCCGGTTCCATACCTACGACGCGTCAAATAATATGCGTTTTTCCAATTTTTACCATCTTTACTTCAAGTGGTCACAAACACCAGTACGTGCATGTGATTGTTCACATCGATAGTATCAGCTGTACAGGAGAAACATTTGAAAAACACCCTAATCTGCACTCGTACTCTTCGTGGGAGTGGTCGATTTTACTAGTTTTGCAATTGTTATGTGGTCTTTGACCTTATCATACCGCACCCTTTTTACTGTACAAAGTGGTAAGCTCTGTGATAAACCCAGCACAATCTCTGATGAACTAGCGCGAAGTTAGTAAAGATAGACTCAGCCTAATCTAATTTACAAAATCTGTGATTTTTTGTCAATTTTGTGAATTGTTTTGTGAATTTTTTGTAGATTTTTGTGAATTTTGAACCGCTTAAATCAGACGTTAGTCTGACAGGCCCGGACTGGCCATATAACCCGGGTGGCGAAACACTCCCGCGCCTTTTGCTTTAGGCATCTTCGGCGCCTTTTTCTCAAATAGTAAATAAGCGCCTTTTACTTTAGTTCCCACCTGCGCCTTTGGGTAGCCAGTCCGGGCCTGTAGTCTGACAATCAGATCACATGTGTAGCGATTGTGCTTTGGTAACATGCATTCCCACCTCAAATCGCGCAATGTCAAGTGACGATCTTAAAACCACTGTGCTATTTGGTTGGTAATTTACTTAATTTGAAGATTTTATTTCGATGTCATAATGCACATTGTTTTGAGTCAGTTACCCACTGCCATCATAAGGGCATCGAACTTGTCGTTCCGGTGTTTAACTCTGCTCCTAAAAGCTTAATCACACTATGAAATCTAAGCTTTTTCTGAAAATACTGCAACACAAGCTGAGAGCTGCATTTCAGTTAGCAGAAAAAATACGGAAGATTTCATATTATGATCTCTAGAATAACTGTGTAGTAAGACAAAGACTTACAAATTCAGTGAACACCGTCCACCTTATATCACCGCCAGACCTTGCTGTTTTAAATTCCATCCCTACAATATGCATAAGTTACTTCTTCAATCGCACTAACAGCATTAAATTATTAACAATAGGGAAACACAAACAAATTAAGGCGAAGGTGCAGCATTTCGATTGTTCACAATCCTGCTTTAGTGGTTTTGGAGATGAGACAATTCAACATTGGAATCTCTCATCTCCACAGAATTAGCCATCTGGACACTACTTATCCATAAGTAGGCGTCCAGATGGTTTAATTATGAAGTTGACTGTTAACGAAATTTTGTACTCTTACTGACACAACTACAATTTAGTTCCTCACCAAATATTTAAAACATCCATTATGATTGGTACAATATTGACCATCGCATAAATGATAAAAGTGGTAACATGTTTTTTTTCGCTCTTGAGCAAATATATAGAAAATCGTTGGTCTCCAAAACCTATATTAAAGACTTTTAAAAACGTACTTCGTGTGGTTCTAAAGAGCTAAGCTGTGTGAACATAAATTCGTAGAATAATTCTTCACTAATTTCCATCGTCGTCGGTTTATGAATGTTACAAAATAAATAACCTTTTACTCTTTCTTTACAGAACATTGGTCAACAGCCACATGATCCTGAACGAGTTCAGCAAGAGCACCTGCAACGACTACAACACGAACGTCACATACAAGACCTTCAAAATCAAATAAATGCTCAATTTCCAACAAATGCAAAAAATGCACTCCTTCCCTTCCTACCCTATCTCCAGGTTCAAAATCCATACGGTGTGTCACCAGTATGGGATAATGCCACTGCCCATCTTGCTCAAATGACTGCGGCAATACAAAATGACAAAGATCAACATCAACCCACCGCTTCGACTCCATCACCATCGCACTCATCCGATCCGGATGCCCCACTTAATTTAACCAAACCAAAATTGTCACCAATCAGCTCGCCACATCAGCATAATCATCAATACCAACAATCGACAACGGCATCAAGCAGCTCGGCAAGTACAAACAATCAGCCACCAACAATATCAGTGAGTAGTTCGAATTCATCACATCTTCATAGAAATGACAGTAGTCCTTCATCCGTGGCCGCATCGTTACGATTCATGCCATATTCAAATATAAGTGCAGCTACTATCGGTCATAAATCTCATCCATTTGGATTGGACGAACCGGATATGATGCCGAATGCATTGCATTGGGTCAACACGCACAATACACATAACTCACATAACAGTGCAGGTAAAGTACCCCAATTGGACGACGATAAAGTTCGATTGGTGCGACAAGCCCGCACCAGTCGAAGCGATCCGAGTGGTCCAGCTGATTGTCGAGGTATGGCTGGAGAAAGAAGTGCTGGTGGGGTCGGTGGGTCATCTGGAATGTCTGAATCAGGAAAACCGCACATCAAACGGCCTATGAATGCATTCATGGTTTGGGCTAAAGATGAGCGACGTAAGATACTAAAAGCATGTCCAGATATGCACAATTCAAATATATCAAAGATATTGGGTGCTCGCTGGAAGGCAATGTCGAATTCGGAGAAACAACCGTACTATGAGGAACAATCTCGTCTATCAAAATTACATATGGAACAGCATCCCGACTACCGTTATCGACCGAGACCGAAGCGAACGTGCATCGTGGACGGAAAGAAGATGCGCATTTCTGAGTATAAAATGCTTATGAGAAATCGTCGGGCCGAAATGAGACAGGTAAATTGAGTTTTTAATGACATAACATGACTCACGGTTAAGGGTTTCTCTTGCGGATATCTTTGTTGCCTTCTATATTTTCACATATGGCTCGCGCTCGATTTATTTCAAAAATTCAGTAAAAATGGACATTTGTTTCACGAATTCTGAATATTCATTGCTATCAATACCCGCTCATAAACGTATCCTGATTCGTTGCGTCAAACGCCGATTTTCACTGCTAATAACACAATAAGCTTGCTAACTCGACCTCCAAGTACTGTACTTGATCCAGTTTCCACTTAGATATGCGGTTCTATCATCACTTTCACCTAATCTGAACCAAGAACTTCCTACTTCCAGGACGATTCCTAATACCAGGACAACTTCTTGTTACGCGACATTTCTCGGTTAAGAGTCTAAAGTTGAGGGTTTTCCAGTTGGCTGTCCTTCTTACAACCTTCCTCCAGTTCCTCTAATGTCTACTGCTTGTGGTGTCTTTAATAAAATTTCTTCAAAGCAATGAACGGTAATAAGTAAACACATGTAGAAACTGGTGAGCCTGATTGAATCCAAACTCATAGTTGCAATTGTCGAGAACTGCTTTCGAAGCTAATGGTTTTTTTTTTCAATTTCATTTCAGTTGTGGTGTCGTGATGGCAGTGACAATGTTGCATATTTGCAAGATATGTCATCTCCATCAACGTCTGCATTGGGTATGCGTCCGGGTACACCATCCAACGGTGGACCAATGAGCGGATATTATCCACCTGACAGTTTATCACCATCTGGATTCTCGTCTGAGGGTAATGCGGCTAGTTTTGATTCGCGTGAAGATGACTGAGATGAGCTTCCTAGATGGCCACCACCATCGTTTATGCCGGCTAATATGACCTTTTGGTAGGCCAAAATGAGAATAGTTGAGTTGTGTGTCATTAGTGTTGTGTCAAGTACGCAATTTAATGCGTTTTTTGAAAGAGAACTGGCTGGTACACAACTAGTGAGGACTATTTGTGTTTGCTGTTAATGATATGTACGCGAATAATAGCACACGAGGCTTGTGATAATATTTATTTTGTTTTTGTTTTCTGTTGTGTAATTATATTGAAATGGACTTCCTTTTAAAATTTAAAACAATGCAATGTGAGTACATGCCATTTGAATGCCAATATGTGTAACGATCGACTTTACAATTAAATAATTTATTATTCTTCGCGTAATCGTACAAATATCTTATATATCTTGACACGACTACCGAAATTGCCATACAACAATACATTTGTTTAACTCACAAGATACGAAATTTTGGTGCCATAAATACTGGTGCAATGTTTAAAGATGTTGATCAACATTGATTCTTAAAACAACGAAAAATACACATGCACACAAGGGAGAAAGTCGTTATGCTTTGGATTCGGATTTTAATTTTTTGGTGAAAGATAGGCTTTGAACTTCAATGAATTTTTCAATTATTTCGCTTTCCACGTTACTTTTGAACGGCTTATTTTTCTGCTTCCCTAATGGCTCCCATCCTGCTCAGATTTTTCCTGTATCTTAACCAGCTTTGAAGAAGATATGGTCAATAAAATGGCATATCCTTTGGTAGATCATCAATGCCATTTCTTCATCACTTAAAATGCTATGCGTTCCTTCCACGTTTCATATTGATAAGTTACGCAGTCGAACGATTTTCAACTCCAAGTTTGTCTTAAATTGGAATCTCTCCCTCAAGTTTTTGAATACTACTAACCATTGTGGTGCTTTTAAACTCGGTCTTTTCACCTCAGTGTCAGCGTGAACTATGCTTCTAAATAATGGAGAGAGAAGTTCAAAATAAGCAAACACATCCTCCTGACTTTCCGCACTATTTCATATTTTTCGTTTCTCTCTAAGAGTCTTCCTCGTTTCTTGCGCCTTATTATATTCCGATCCCCACACAACGTATCAGCTTTTTCTACTTTGAAAACAATTTTTTAAGATGGTCGAAACACGATTTTTCGTCATGTTCAAAATAATTAAGTGACGCAAGATGATTTCACGCCAATCACGCTCAAATTTTCATTTTAAGCAATGGGCTTCTGTCCGTGAAGGAAATGGTGACCTGCAAATAATAGGTTCCTTCAAGTGTTGAAAAAGCAAGCTTCTCAATCGGACCTATTCCCCAACAACGATCTCCAAACATTCACTTCCAATTTTTTAAGGTTCGACTTTCAACATCATCCCAAACCTTCCTTCTCGCCTCGTTCCGTACGGATGTCCATTGAACAGTTTTTTGGCGTCCGTTGCACGTGTCTATTTATGTTGACAACAGCGACTATATCTGGCTCTTTATATAGCTCGTAGATCCAGTGTTGAATCTTGTTCGCCAAACAGTGCTCTGAAGAATTCTTCTCTCGAACACTCTCAGGGACTGTTAGTCTTTCAGGGCCTTGCAGGACGCTTCCGATCCCTGCGTTACAACTGGCCTTACCAACGATCAATATAACTTACATTTTAGACTGCGGTGGAGCGTTTTCGATTTGAAAAGTTTTTGAAGCGAAAAGTAACTCCTGTTGATAAGAGTAACTCTGCATCAAATTTCTTCACCAATTCTAATATTGCTATTTATCTGCGATCCAAGGTAGACAAAGCTATCAACTGTTTCAAAGCTTTTTCTGTTCACCTAAATGCATGAATTTGACAATGGCGTGACCATATACTTTGTTTTATCCTCACTCACTTCGAGACATTCTCAAAAATCGGGTTACTGTTCTTTAACAACATCTGCATTCATAACCCAATAATTGACTCGATTTTCGGTGCATTTTTGGTGTCCACACCGCAACTCCTAATTGCCTTTTCAAGTGCAATATTGAATTGTACTTGCATGGTAAATTCACCGATATTTGACCAACTCGGATTGAGGAGCTTTGTGAAGTATGCAGTCTATCTTTGCATGTACTGTGCTACACAATCTTTGCACAGTAACGGTTGATGATTGTATCAATTTTTCACATTTTTTATTCTCTTTTATCGTTAAAACTGTGATTATGAGGCAAGTTCGTCGTAGCCACTTAATTTAAAATTCTAGTCACAAAAACGACCTATTCAACTTTTATTTGTAATAAATGTGAGAATTTCCCTCCGAGGCACGTGTCACCAAAAATAAAAGATTTAAAAAAAAAATTCAAATAAAAGAAAAATTGCCAATAATAAAAATGCAAACATGTGTCATATATAAAACGATTGGAAATTAATTGAGCGGTCATTAAGATGAATAAAACAAAAAAGTTGTTGATAATATTATTTAACCGAACAAAAAACCTTAAAAATAATGAATTTGAAATTTTAAACATAAATTTAGGTGTTGAAATTGGTGCCATTTCTCAAAAAAATGTATTTCCATTTTTTTTATTTTTTTTTATTTTTCTATAAATTTTGTAGCATAGTATGTCTGATCTACTTTATAAGTAGTGTAATGACAGAATGTAAATTTACTTAAAATAAAAAACAAAATGTTTAAATATTTGTAAATTGCAGAGTTAAAATTATGTAAGTGAAAATATTGCTATAGATGTAACGGATTATGTGCCATGGAAAATTTGTTTAAATTTCAAAAATGCAAAATTTATTTTAGTGAAATATCGTTCATGCCACAGAACAATTTAGCAACGACATTTGATGTACTACAACTTTTCAAATTAATTGGTTTTTCGTAAAAAATATTTTAATTATTCTTGTTACATTATCTCGTAATCGGGTCAGTGATACTTTACTTCCTCGTCATTGTATACTACATTCTATAAACAAACAATATATAAACTATTTTCCACAATCTCGCCGTTTATGACTTCATTGTTCATAAAAACTTGCTTGTAGTTGTGAATCAGCATACATTTGGTTTTCTTGATATTGAGCTTTAATTTAGCCGTTATCTCAGCGGTGTTCTGTCCATAAACGTACAGTAAAGTGTCATCCGTGAATAAATTGATGAAAACTTCGTTGAGGAATTAATTAATGTACAATATGAAATTAGAGCACCAATGATTGATCCTTGTGGGACGCCGAGGGTATTGTCGACAAACTTAGAAGTGCTTCCGTTAACTGTAGTGCACTGTTTTCTGTTGTCAAGATAACTCCCAAACCATTTGAGTTCATTTTTGTCCAATCCGAACTTTCTTTTTTTTTTGCGGTCAATGGTCTCGAACGCTCTCTTTAAGTCTAAGAATACACAGATAATTGCATTGTCATTGTCCTTTAACTCTTTCCATTTAGATATTTAGATGTTACACAATTCACAGAAGTCTCACACGAATGTCTCTTCTGGTAGCCAGATTGCCATTTCGATATCAGATTATTTTTTTGATATATGTTATCAACTGATCTTTGACTATCGTTTCCAGCAATTTGTCAAGCGTTACATAACGAGTTGATTGGACGGTAATCCTCAGCGTTTTTGGGTCTTTGCTCTTTAGGTACAGGTGTAACCGTATCCAGTTTATAGGCATTTCGAACGACGCCGTCTTTTAATGATTCTTTTGTAAACTGCTGTAAAATTGGTCCAATTACAGACATAGAATCGATGATGATTTTAAAATTGATGAAGTGCATATCCCTCTTATTGTTGATTGACAAAAGATGTTACTCGATATCGAACCTGCTGACAGCTCTGAGTTAAAACTTACAATCAATATTTCGTAGTGATCCCGTTGATAACTGATCGGCTGGTTCAATGCTACTATTGATTTTTTGAACTCTTTCCAGAAAAAACTGATTGATTTTGTCACTGATTTCCTTAAGGTCGTTGACATTTTCCCCATCTATATCGACCGTAGAGATGATTGACTTAGATTTTCCTTTCAATATTGTCTTGAGGATTTTCCAAGTCTGTCTGCTATCACCAAGTGCTTCATGCTGTCTTCCTTCCATGTAGTTCGATTTCTTGGAGTCCAGCATGTTTGAATATATGCTGCGTTCAGTTTTATATTTGCTCCACATTTGCTGCGTAAATGATATTATTGCACCGTTATGTGAAAAATCTTTCAGTAACCTCAGACTTCTTAGTTCATCATCGTACCATTTGTTAATTTCACTGATTGCACAAATTCGTTTACACAAATTGAGAGTCTTTCAAGCAATATTGAACCTTTATCGTCTACAGTTTTGGAATTGAGATTATTCCAATCATATTTATTCAACTTTTCGAACATTATACTTTTCGAGTACCGAACAACTTTCTTCGCATAAACGTTTTTCTCACAAGGATCATTGAATAATTTCATCTTGATATTCAAGGTTGCATGATCGCTAATAATGTCTTCATCAGCCATAACATCAACTCGTGCATCACAATTTGTAATCACTAGTGATCTAGTCGATTTAATTTAAAACCTCAAACAAATTAGAAAAGACTGGAATTTTTGGCAGTAAAATTGTGTATTCGTTATTTAGTTACGATAAAAAATTCCGCGAATTTCGTCCAGGGGAAAGGCTTGATTACATAAGAAAGCAATGAGTGCGAAAGAGACAGACACATTCATTTAACATACACGCATGAAAGAGACACATTTGTTTGAGGTGCTTCATGTATTTTATGAGAGATCGACCAGATCATAGATCAATTTTCGTAGATGATTTGTTTGTAATTCGAGTTTCAAAAATCACCAATTGTTTCATACCAGTTAAGTTTATATTTTCACTCAAACGTTTAGCTGGATAATTGTTTTTCATTAAATCGATATTAAAGTCACCGCAAATAATGTTGTTTTGCGCAATATCAAGATCATCTTCACACCAATTCTCGAAGAATTTCGAACACTTTCTTTTACTTGCAGCTGGCGAGTTGTATAGCACAGTAAATATGTAATAGATTTTAGAATTACTTACATTGATTGATTGGATTCATGATGATTTTTCCAATGTTTTGTTCTGAAGCAAGTCAGATTTGAAGTTTGTACTTACGTATGTTACATAACCACCCGTAAATCTGGAGTGGGAGCCGTTACAATACCAAATACAACCTTCACATTCAATTTGGGAATCGTTTACTAGTTACACATGTTTCAGATAGTATAACAATCAATGGTTTTCTTCGAGCCATTAGCTCTCCGATCTCGTCAATATTCGAACTTTATTTAAGTTTATTTAATGTACTGCATCCGAAGAAAATTAAAATTGGGGTAATGGATCCTGAGAAATCCGTGATTGAAAATCATTAAAATTTTCATACGAAATTTAAAATTTCATTTTTCTTAAACATCGGGAAACTTTCTCAGTTGTAGGAAAACTTAAGCGTGAGAGGATGATTAATATTTTAATGTGTAAAATTATTACTGCTCTCAAAAGAGAGCACAATACAACATTAGTATCTCAAAAAAAAAAAGTATGAGTTCTACACAATGTAGTGTTGTACTCAGCATTATTTCATGTGCGAAAAATAAACTGACTATGGCTCATATAGCTAAACCTATGAATAACTTGAGCGTTTACTGGTTTCAGTTTTGCATGGTTTATAAAAGAATTTAGTCTAACTGACCGCACTACATTTAAATACACTATTTTATCCGCAATTTGGACGCACTCATCGCTTGGTAATTGCTATTCATTAAATTGAATTCTATTTCTTATAGCATTAAGCTTTTTCACATACACTTTACATCTGAAACTAGTCACGTCGTGGTTAATTTTAAACTCTAGACCGAATTTTTCGCTCGCAATTTTACAGGGGAATGGGAATGTAGACTCGTTGAAGACCTTTGGCACACGAACACGGACACGATTTGGAACTTGGAATGTTCGCGGCAGTAATTTTGTGGTAGGAATTTTTGTTATTTCGGTCCTTTTGTGTACTAAGCTTTAGCTAGTAGTACAAATGAATAATTTTTCAATGAGCAGCAGAGACGAACAGTTTTACTCTCTCCGAAGTATTTTATTGATTACTCGTAACCTTTATCACATGAGCGATTCCTTTCATAATAAGGCACTTTGCTGTCGGGTGACATATTGTGACAACTGTTGAAAAATGTATGTAAAGATATTTCTACTTCACAAAACTAATTAAATACGTTTCGTAAAAATTACTAAGATGAATGTCATATAATTCGA
>JANVCI010108889.1:0-11447 GCA_026413465.1 Trichosia splendens | reverse complement strand
TTTGTGTATAATTTCCTTATTCAATGTACACTTTCGTATTTCAATGTACTTATTCATATATTCATGTACAAAATCTTATGTACAAAATCATTTTTTCGTGTACAAAAACACAGTTTTTGTGTACAAATTATCGTTTTTAGTGTACAAATTCCTACTTTCGTGTATCGTTTTTTCAAGAATTGTACAGAAAATAATGAGCCGTTAAATAACTGTCAAAAGTAACTATAATTGCTAAAAACTGCACAGAGATATTTGCACGTACCTGTAGACAAATTAATTTTAACTTAAAGCTATAAATTCAGACAAATTTTATTTAAAATGCTGAAAGCATCTACAATTAATTGTTCTTCAATTAATTGTTTTTTATATTTTAATGTATTTTATTCCACACGCTAAGCAAGGTGTGATAATAAAAATGATGTTATTAAAAGAAAAACAATCAGCAAAATTGACGCATTTAGCATAATTTAAATACAATTTTGATAAGATAAAACATAACATAACATAATGCAAGTCATGTATTATATGCGATATATCCTAATAGCATGATGCAATGTTTTTATGATTTACTCAACCGTTTGTGTGGTGATTCACAATAAGGTCATGCACGAGGTAGAAACAACCAGACAGAATCGTGTCCCAAGTATTTCCCTCCGCCCAATATTTACCCTGACGTAGCTAGTATATTTACCTTTATATTTTCGATTATTTATCGTCACTTTTTCGCTTATTTACCACTTCTTTTCTTTTATTTAGCTGTTGTTTTAACTTATTTATCTCTTATTTGCGTCTATTTCCTCTATTTTCCCTAAAGTACGTTCATATTTACCCTAAAGTACGTTTATATTTATCCTAATTTCCTAATGACAATTGTTTCCCTTTTAATATCCATCAACGCCACCTTAATGTAGCAATCGTTACAATAATTAAAATCACGACGTAACAGGCCAATGTTACAAAAATTACACATTAATCGGATAGATTGGAAGTCTATTAAATGTAAATACGTTGTCGATTTTCTTCTTACAACTTAGATACTTTCTAATAATGAAATCTAGAATTGTCATAAATGAAAAATACACAAAATGTTCAGTTTAAGGAATGGTTGAATGGAAATTTTATTATGATGGCAGTGACTTTTCCTTTTGTCTACAATATTAATAGAAACAAACAGCTCCAATTTCAATCCAGAACTCATGGTCCTGATGAGCAACATCTCGAATGTTTACATCAATGAAAGGTAATCTTGTTGCTTTGTCTGTGGTATAGCTTAGCACTGACTTTTCCCACTTTGACGAATGTACCTGAATCGAACAGAACACAAATTAAAATGCATGTTTCCTTGAAACCCAAATAAATAATCCTTACTTCACAACCGTCTTCGATTGCATCGTATCTAAGTCTCTGTGATCCTCTAGCTGTTATTTCCGCATCATTCCACGCAAGTAGCTTCAGACCATAGCGATGAGTGTTTCTTTGTTTGTCGAAACTGGCAACAATATTTTTACAGTGGAATGTTATGTTCTGGGTGGCATGACTTGAGAGTATTTGTAAGAATCCCAGTTGATTGCTGTCGGCTTTATAAGTCATCTATGTGACACGTTGGAATATATAGTGTTTTAATGAACTGAATTTGAATGATACAACTCACTTTCATTCCACCATTCATTTCACCTAACCAAGCATCAGCATCTACTCCCCGATAGGTGATATAACCAGATCGTTGAGGTTGAGGTACTACACAGGACGCTCTTTTATCTGGTGTTAGATCGCAATAAACCAAAATCGCATCTCTTATATCTCCCTCATTGGGATCAATCCAATATTGACCGGACTTGAAATCTGGATGAGCTATTGAAAGATCTCTACATGTTTTAGCTGGTGACAATTTCTGACCATCAGGCTTTTTAAAACGTTCAAATTGTGCTTTAATTTGCTCGTACGCCTTCAGAACTAAAGCTCTGCTTTCTTCTTCGGTAATACCATCTTCACCAAATAAATTGAAAGGTTGATCATTCGGATCGGGACCCTTACTGTTGCCTGATGCACGGCCGAACATAGCTGCAAGGGTAGCAGCATCGTATCCCATACTTTCACCAGGTGGACCTGAATGGAAACATTAAGAAAAATTCTAACTGAATTATAGAAACCTCAGTTTTGTGGTAAGAAACATGAATTATTAAATCTTGATGGCAGTGTGTGACATTCTGAAGAAAATATGAAAAACGACCAATCCAACAGGACCTGAAAATTGTCAATTACCTGGGGGGCCAGGAGGTCCTTGTCCGCCGATCATGCCTGGTCTTCCGTCGTTGCCGGGTGGACCTCGTGGTCCTACTTGACCGCTAGATCCCTCATGTCCAGGATTTCCTGGTGGTCCTTGTGGTCCTCTGGGCCCAGGTTCACCTAATTTTTGATAAAATATATATTGTAAAAACTGAAATCAGTCATCATGAATACATCAATACCTGGTTTACCGAATGGACCCACGCTTCCATCCGCTCCTTTGTCACCGGCTAAGCCTGGTTGTCCCTGAGGTCCAGGTAGTCCATTGTAGCCGCGATGACCCTTTATGCCTAAAAAGACCTTCTATGCGATAAAAGAACTCGTGGAATAAAACTTACCTTTTTCTCCAAAATCGCCTCTTTCGCCCTTAGAGCCTTCCAATCCCTGAGGTCCAGTTGATCCTCTAGGACCAGGTGGACCATCGATTCCTTGGGGACCTATCTCTCCGCGTAGTCCACGTTCTCCGGCTTGACCCGATTGACCGATTGGACCAGGATTTCCAGGCATTCCTAAAAATGTTTGGTCAATGTATTAGCATCTATACGTTCACCTTCAGTACGTCAAAGTTGTAATTGTAACACATTGCACAAAGTCAACGCTCTTTGGCTGTGTAATTGATAATGTTGTTTCTTCGCCGTATGAAAGAAGTGATGATGAAGAATAGCATTGCCATAGAAACGGGTAACTGGCTGGATTATTTACTTTCACTTCGTGTAGAAACTTGTCACGATGTACCTCATTGAATGCGTATCTAAAATCAATTTTAAGTACAGCCCCTCTTCTGTTCCTGTTCCTTTTAATGAACGTTCTGGTCGCGAGCGCAGCGGCTTCACATCCATCTGGTGTTTCGAATCCAACTTGTCTTGTCGCCAACTTAGCTGCCATTTCTGTTCGTACGGATGCACATGCTAACTTGCAATGGGTCTTACTCCTCCCTCCTTCTTGTTAATTGCTAAACCAGTTGCTGATCCATTTAAATTTTTAGATCAGTAAGGTAGTACACGGTCTCATAGATTTGTTGTACGCCGTTTGTGTAACATCGCAAACAAGTAAATAACACCCATAAAAACCGACCACTTTACGGGGAATGATGGTCGATACATGCGTTGTACATTTTTTTGCAATGTTGTCAGAACTATCTTGCATAGAAGAATTTCGTTTTTCTTCGCAAAACAAATGTGTTTCATGTGGTGGTTCAGTGGATCATAAAAAAATTATCAAATTGACGAGCTTTTGCTGTTGTAGCGGGTTTTGTGAAACTGTTGAGGAGTATAAGGGATACAAGAAAATTACTCTTTCACAACTTTTTCTCACTCACGAAAATATGTGCATAAATAGCCACTGTGGTCCGTACGGTTCTATCTTATTTTGCTAAGGGCAATTTGGTGTTTGAATGTTTAATCATAATTTCATTTTTTGACTAACGAACACTAAAGAATATAGTTTGTATGGATCCGATTGCATGGATCCTTCGATTCAATTTGTTTTTTCTCATTTCTTTGAATGTTGTAAAATTTACTAAAAATGTAAATACTTACCAGGTGGACCAGGTGGACCTGATTGCCCTTGTTGTCCGGAGGGTCCTTTGTCTCCAATTCTTCCAGCGATTCCAGGAGGCCCTAAGGAATAACACTTAAAATTAATTTTCCCTTTTTCAATTTCTTATTATAAAATAACTTCGAACCTTCCTTTCCAGGACTGCCGTCGTGTCCCCTTTCTCCAGTGGGACCAGGTAATCCGGGTGAACCTGGTAAACCTATTTCAAAGTTTCATATTTATATTTGGATGCAATCATATGCTCGCATATCTTAACAATCTTACCTGCTGAACCTGGTTGACCATCTTTTCCAGGCTTTCCAGTGTGTCCAATTTCACCTATTGCCCCCCTTTCACCTCGTTCACCTGTAGTGCATAACGAAAACAAACATGACAGCAATGCATGCTTAAAAAAACAACTTCATGAATTACCTGTCACTCCCATAGGACCAGGCATTCCAGGAAAGCCTCTTTCTCCGGGGTTGCCAACAACTCCTTGTAATCCTTGAATACCTGCTACTCCTTGGCTACCACTCTCACCCTTTACACCTTGTAGTCCCTGTAATCCAGGAGGTCCCTGCAAACCTATTTCCAAATTTCAGATTTAAATGCAATAATCTATTCGAATATATTAACAATCTTACCAGGGATTCCTTGACGTCCAGTTTCTCCTATTGCACCTTTGCTTCCAGGTAATCCAGGATTACCTGGTGGTCCAGCGTCGCCAGGTGAACCCTAATATAAATCTGTTTATATCAAAAATCAACGCAGCAGTTTTAATTTAAACTTACAACTGAACCAGGTTCACCGGGTTTACCCATTGGTCCAGTTAGACCAATATCACCTCGAGTACCTTGTTCTCCTCTGATTCCTAAAAATAAAATTTATCAAGTTTCCGAACCAAGTTTACATAGCGTTATGTTATTTGGCTGAGAGATCTACGAAGGTATACCGTGAAACTAAATTAATCCCTGAATGATGATTCACATCGCTTTTGCAAGTAAAAAGAAGCGAGGACATTTTGTGTACGTACACTGCATCGAAAAAGAAACTTACCTTTTTGGCCAGATACTCCAATTAAACCTTGCAGACCAGTTTCTCCAGTTAAACCTTGTATTCCAGGCCTGCCTTGCTCGCCTTTTAAGCCGCTTGCTCCTTGATCACCTTTACTACCCTGTGGACCAGGCGCACCTTAAATAAATCCAACATTAATAACACATAATTTTGCACAGAATCTGAGTATCTAGTCTACCTTGTGCTCCTGGAAAACCATGTAAACCCTGAAATTATAAGTAGAGAGCGCTATAAATATCATTGCTACAAAAAAAATATTGTTCTTGCTTGACATTTTTCTGCTTACAGGAAGAAAGATTGTCAATTGAGACGTTCACTAATGACGTCTGCATTGTCTAAATTTTTTGACTCTAATTAGATATTCTTTTACCTGTGGTCCCATTGGTCCACGCTCACCAGGGGATCCAGGTGCACCAGATTCACCAGTAGTGCCTGGATTACCTCGTTCACCTCTTGCACCTGGCTCTCCGCTAGGACCAGCAGGTCCAATTAGACCTTGTAAACCTCTGTCGCCTATTCTGCCGGGCGGACCTTCAGACCCAGTGAGACCAATACTACCTCTTTCTCCTTTTTCTCCTGCCGCACCGGTGAGGCCTGTAATATTCATGAAATTTATTAATAATGAAAAAAGCAAAAATTTACACATAAAAAAATATCACCTCTCATTCCAGGCAGCCCGACCATACCAGGTGCTCCTGTGTGACCTTTCGTTCCAATAGGTCCTGGTTTGCCCTTTATTAACATTAAGATATTGAATTAAGGAAATTTTAAATATTGATATACCTACCGGTTCACCATCAGCTCCTTGTGCACCTTGTACCTGTCAAGGAGGAAGGAATCGAATTCATCGACTAGTCTATTCCTCATAAATACTCATATGGGTATATGGGTATATAAAAAAAATAAATATGAAACAAATATGAAACTTTTTTCTTGTACGTACACCACGTGCGCCTGTCGCACCAACTAATCCTACTGGACCTCGGTCTCCTGGGGAACCTCTTTCACCACGTTGTCCTACTGGACCAATTGAACCAGGACTGCCAGGCAATCCATTTTGACCATCTTTGCCCTGAGCACCTGGATTTCCTGCAATGCCTGGAAGACCCTGTAAACATTGCCAACTTATTAGTAGAGAATTTAAAATTCATCGATACTATTCCTATTTGATTTTGAACCTGATAGCCACGAGCTCCTACAGCCCCTGGGGGACCCCGTTCTCCGTCATTTCCTGCTGGTCCCACTTGACCAACTGGACCTGAGGAATAGTTAAAATAAAACATCTGAAACCCAGTTCAAAATGCAATGTTGTTGGCCTAACCTGAGGGGCCTTCTTTGCCAGTATCTCCTTTCGGTCCTTGATTTCCTGTTGGACCCGGCTCCCCGTCTTTACCGGGTGGTCCGGTTAAGCCTTTATCACCCGGCATACCTGTGCAAAAATACTTAACGTCAACTGAAAGTTGATTATCATGATTCTGGTTTAAAATACCTGGCGGTCCTGGTAATCCTTGCAGCCCTTGTGTACCTTGTTCACCATTTTTGCCATCAGCTCCTGGCACTCCACGTTCACCTGGTGATCCACTTTGTCCTGTCAGGCCATCGCGGCCAGGTAATCCTCTTATACCTTGCATTCCTAGAACATAATTTATCCTTAGCGAGTTTTACCATCTTTGCAGTTACACAATATATACCCGGGGGGCCAGTAGGTCCAACGTCACCTATGTTTCCCTTGCGACCTTCGGGACCTTGTGGACCTAATATGGAAACAAACAAGAAATTTTTTCTATTTTCGCGCAAAAAAATATTTACCTCGATCACCGGCTTGTCCCTTAGCACCTATCGGTCCATCAGGTCCAGGAAGTCCAGGAATTCCTGTAAGTCCTCTTTCACCTTGTGGACCTTGTGGCCCAGATGGACCTCTCATGCCACGTTTTCCTCGTTTACCTTTAGAAAAATTTTAAATTTTAGAAAGTGAGAAAGTGGCATAAAAATATTATAATTACCTTCTGCTCCTTCAGCCCCTGGCAGACCACGTGGTCCTGGTTGACCTGATTCCCCTTTTATCCCACTTTCACCTTTATAGCCTTTTTCTCCAGACGATCCCTATTTTTAATTGTAATATTAAGAATGCTAATGAAATGACGTAGTGACATATCGGAAAAATCGGCTCGATATGGTTTAGTAATCTTCTTATGGCAGCAAATTGAAAAAGTCAATGTAAAATTAAATTACCGGTGCTCCTTTAGGACCAGGTTCTCCTACATTTCCGTTCATTCCAGGAGTTCCACGCGGACCAGGAAATCCTTGGGAACCCTGTAGACCAATTTCTCCGCTACTTCCTTTTTCACCATTAATGCCGTCTTTACCAACGGGACCCGGAGTACCTATGAGAAATATGAAATACATTCAATGCAAACAGCTCCGATTAAGAATAAAATTGAGCAATGGCTGCTTAATTGCGCCGGTTTTGATAGTTCGCTCAATATCCCTCTTAAGGAACTCAGAATGGAAAAACCGCTAGGGCGCATGTACTGCTTTCGGTACATAGTCAAGAACTAATTACACTACTACTACATATTACCTGGCTGGCCTGGTTGTCCTGGCCTTCCAGATTCCCCTCTGGGCCCTTGCAATCCCGGTAGTCCACTTGGCCCAATTCCACCAGAATCACCTTTTACACCTGGACTACCTGAAATACGCATAAATATTGCCAAACGTTTTTGCCCAACATGCTTATTAATAATATTGATAAAGTTGCATGTAACATGAAATGTACATTACCTGGAAATCCAGGGGGACCTGGTTTGCCATCGGCTCCCTTAATGTTTGAGAAATATGTTTGTAAAAGTCTTTAATCAGTTATTATTTTGTTAATAAGCAAACATACAGGAGATCCAGGGGATCCGGCAACACCGTCTAGCCCCCTTAATCCTGGCGGTCCATTCGGTCCCTCTCTGCCTCTTTCACCTCTTGGTCCCGCCGGACCCTAAATAATTTAGAAATATTTTCTAACAACATTTTCATGACGACATTTTTTCTCCATTGACTTACAATAGCTCCCGTAGGACCAATGGGTCCCGCAGCTCCTGTAGCACCCTTTTCACCAGTGTCACCAATTTCACCTTTCGCTCCTTCCAAACCAGTATGACCTCTATGTCCTTTAGTACCTGGCATTCCAGGTACTCCTATTGGGAAATTTTGAAGTTACAGTCAATATGTGAAGTTATTACATTCGATTGATAATAATCTTACCGGGTAACCCTCTCGGACCAGGTGGTCCTGCAGCTCCTAGAATGATAAAATGCTGAGTTAATTGTGTTTTAAAGAATATTTTCTTATTTTGCCTTCAACTACTGCTACAAAGGCTTTGTCAAAATTATTAATTTCTACGCTCACAATTATTTTGTGTAGCCGCAAGTATATGTAACATTCAATTATAAAGCGTAAACCAATAGATTCGTACGTGAAACTATTTGTAAGTTTCTTATATTACCTTTCACATCCAGAAACCATCTCAAATCATAACGAAAGGGATCCAAATACCTAACAGTGTCCTACAATTACAGAACTCACCCGAAAATCCAGGACATAACTCAAAAGATCTGAGGTAATACCAAACATCCGAGAATTCATTTTTCAGACCCTGCATATCAGAAGTCCAGGACATAAAATGAAAAATGTTTGCGTGAATTTAAATTCACAAATAAAGTCTGGGTACATCCGGTCATCGCGTGCGTTAAGTGCTTATAAAGTAAAATTTTACGAAAGTTCGTAAGCGTAAAATATTGACTCCACGAGCACCTCATCAGCTTCTATGTCTAAGTCGTTGCTGCATGTCATATTAGATCAATACTAAATTGTCATCCTGCTACCATGAAGATAGGAAATGGGTTGGGGGAGGGGATAAGGTAAGAGCGTACGAAAGCGTGCAGAGAGTGTCAAAAGTCAATTTTCTTGCGTTTGTACTTTATGCATGGCTTCTAATACAGACACGCAATAAAAATTAATGTGAGCAAAAGGGGTCCCCCATCGAAACATTACAATAAATTTGTGTTAACGGGATTCAGAAGATGCTTCAATAAAATGAATTGTAAAAATACCTGGTAAGTGAAACCTGGTTTACCTATGATAATTACCTGGAGATCCTGGCTCACCATCTTCGCCAGACTCACCATCTTTACCTAAAATTACATTCAGAATATAAGCGCCTAAATCACTATTAAAGTAGAGGCAAATGAAACTGCAATACCAGGAAGTCCAGGGATACCCCTAGGTCCTATTTCTCCAAACTTTCCTGTTTGACCCTGGTCTCCAGGTTCACCAGGACTTCCTTGAAACCTGAAAATTGCAAATTAATGACATCCCACATATTGTTATTTTATCATTGTACCCCTGCGGTCCAACAGCACCTGAAAATTGCAAATTAATGAGATTCTACATAATGTTATTACATTAATGTACCTGGCGGCCCTGGAGGTCCCCGGGCTCCGATTGGTCCAACTTGTGCTTGTAAGTATTGAAACTGATCTGGCAGAAATGACGAACTGCCACTACTCGGGCCCTTGTCTGAGCTGGAGAGCACATCTGCCAACTGTCTCGAATAAAATGTCATATCGGGTGATGGACCTGAAGAGCCTGGCAATCCAGGGAGTCCAGGTCGGCCTACTTCACCGGGTGGACCGATATTTCCACGCAGACCTTTTTCACCATTTTCAGCTAGTGTCTCCAATTCACTGCGACTACTGATCTGGGATAGTTCAAATGAGCGACTATCATCTATCAACACTGGTTTAGCAGCAGTTGTTGCTGCTGGTGATTCAGTAGAGACAACTTTTTCGGATGTTTGTTGACATTTTTCTTCATTACATGTTACTCGACCTTCCATACAGGTACATACAGCACATAGTTGATACCCTGTACTAAATTGGTCGTATGTACGATATTGTTTTCCATGAAAATAGCAAGTATAGGGTGCTAGGAATATATTTGATTTTAATTCTGTTGATTTATTGTCCATAGAATTGTTACCATTTACTGTTTCTGTTGCTGTCCGATCCACGTTGTCCGATATCCTTGGAGTTGATGCTAAAACATTTTCGAATATCATGCAGATCTTTCAATGAAAATAACTTACCAGAAGGCCGTTCATCACCAGGCTGAAGGATAATTTCTGTCGTTTCCTCAGTGTCATCAAAATTTCCATTACCTTCAAGGAAGAACATTGGTGACTCAAACGACTCTTAAATATAAAATGATTTCTAGTACCTATCTCGTAATCATAATCGTAATCATCTTCAAAGTCATCACCATTTGAAATGGGTACATCTGCTTGTGGCTTACTCTTACTATTTCGTGTGATCTTTGATCCTTTTACAACTTTACTCTTCCTCTTTTTTGTAGACGACTTTTCTTTCTTGTTGATCTGAGCTTCTGATATAACTATGACTAGACATATTATTACTAACACTTTTAACCAATGCTTTTTTCTCATTTTCTATCGGTTTTTGTTTGAACGCCTTTCTATTCTTTGCTTTCTTTTAACTTTTCACTTTTCTTTTACATTATTTTGTAAGAAAGTTAATCTCAAAGTAAATGCATCACTTGCGTCCAAATAAATGATTAGCTAACTTTGCCTTTTGTGAATCTATAATGGAACGAAGTTTTTCATTTTTTAAGCAGAGAGTCTCATAAAAAAGACATTGCATTCGAAATATGGAGGTAAAATGTGAAAAAAGATCAGGATGCTATACATCTATTAGATATTACACATGTTAAACAGTAACTAACATTGAAATTTCATAGGCTGATTGTAGCTTTAATATCCACTATAGTTGTAATTGTGTTAGTATTCGGATACCAATGCATTTAAATATGGCGCCAAAATGGACAAATTTTCGTATAAATTGTAAGCAGCAACGCGTCTTTATAGCGGAGAAATGATAACTGGGTTGGCAACAATGTGCCAGATATAATGCGCACGTTGCATCATTTTGAAACACATGGGAGAGAATTCTCTGAATAATGATTAATTTTGACATTCTGGGTGTATACAATTTTTACATGCGCATTCTATCTGGCACATTGCTGCCAACTTAGGTATCATTTCTGTAGTTTATAGCGTTGCTGTATTTCTCTGCGTTAAAACCTTACATTCGGAGCACTGGCTTCAATTTGGCACCAGTTTAATTTTGAAGGTGGCAAAAATAGCCATTGCATGTGAGGCTGCCAGGCCCTAGAGACCTTCAGAAAAAAAAGTGCTAGAACATTTTTTGTTCCCACTAGTTGGTAGAACAGCATGATATACATTTAAATCGGGATCTCGATAATGGACTCATTTGTCCCCAGGCTCTTGATCTACAGATGATTTCACAAGTTAGTAATGAAAACTCAGCACTTGCTGATAAAATTGAATCCCACGAAACTTTTGAAGGAATTTGCGTTTCGTATGCTTAACCCTTTCTAATCTGTTGGTACATATAGGTACCAGGTGCTTTTGTCGCCAATAGGAAACATTTTTGGAGGCAGAAAATTTACAGAAAAGATTCTATCAC
>JANVCI010107778.1:0-11463 GCA_026413465.1 Trichosia splendens | reverse complement strand
CCCTAAAGTCACGCTCTAGATACAGGCCTGGCCTATATATAACCAGAGTAGCAGCATTCATTAAGTCGTTGGCAGTCCAATTCTCAGGTTAAGCATCATTCGTCGCAGTTAGTGCTTTGATGTTCTACTATGCGAATCCTATACGAGTAAATAAGGGTGGTGACGGGGAAAACATGGTTAATCATCATTTTAATGATGATGATGAGACGGTCTAAAAAGTTCGAAAAGAGTAGCCACACTTGACATTTCTCCCATACACAATAATTCAGTTTCAAGTCGGTCAAAATCTCAGCTTTTTTTCACTCGGGACGGATAAAGCAAGAATCCTTGAAGAATCCGATCCGCAAAGAATGTCCACTGTGTTTCAAATTCTTCGTTAAATTATCATATCATAAATTATAGATGAGCTAAGCAACTAGTGAAGATGTTGTAACATAAACCAAACATAAATTTAATATTTTGCTATGAACTCTTGCTTACTTGCGATAGAAAGCAAATGAAACTTCAGTTTTATTCAAAAAATTTCAAAAACCTTCAACGAACGAAAAATAATATGCGTGTGTTCAAGAACGAGTTTATCGTTTTTAGCAGTCGAAAACATGATTGCGTGTACCTACTAGTATTATATTCTCCTTAGTTCGCCTTTATGCTATGTACGGTTATGGTCATGTCTATATATGTTGTTTTGGAACAACATAACAACGTTTGAGCTCTCGCATAATAATATAAAGCCTTTTTCCAATATAATAAGATCTTTGGTTCATATATTATATACAAATTTTAACGCTATTCAACTTCAACGCAACAACGGCGTTATATATTTCCCACATTTATATAACATACGACTATAAAGAATAAAAAAAAAACAACAAAATCTTATGTATGCCTAAAAAACATTTGCTTTGCCTGCGAGGCGCGTTATATACTTTAGAGAACGAACAACCGAACTAAGCACACAACCTTTTGGTGTATATTTGCTCTTTGGATATCTTGTTATGTACATTTTACATTCAATGTATTTTTATATTCAGCTGTTCCCTTGAAGAGTTTTTGTGTATATAACGATCGTTAGAGAAATATATTGTATTTCAAATGTCGTATTGTACGATACGTACGTATTATGTGTAGCGTATTTCAAATATAACGCAGAAAAATAGAAACAACAGAGAGGAATATTTTGTTTTTCTTTTGTTTTCAGTAAGTTTGATATAGGAACCTTTAACAATTTGGTCCATGAGTGATAGAGATTTCTTTAGTATAATAGGATTCTTCAAGTAGCTCATTTTGTAACGAAATATAAAGCATGTAGAATGACAGATCACATATATAGGATTTATTATTCATATTCTGTTGCTTTAATAATGAGTATCTACATTAAAATATGATTAGTACGTTTAAATATATATAGATATATTTATATTTATACATATTATATACATATGTCGTCATTAGTTACTAATCCAAACAAAACATCAGAAGTCCTTGCTTATATCACATGTATATAAATATATCATTTCAATTCAAAATGTTATAAAACCACATTTCTACTTTAATAATTTCATTCTTGTTTATTATAGTTATTAACTGAATCATGAAACGTGGGTATATTTAAAGTACAGTACATAAAAACGAGACAAAACTGCATTCACATTAAAACATTTTCTCTATACACAACGCACCAGCTTCAAAATATAAAAGAAAAAAAAATAAATTCTTCATTGGAGTGAATGAACAACATGATTACATTCAATGTATTTGGTAAGAGCAGTTCTAACGTTGAAGTAAATGACAGACAATAGGGATAGCAATATGTAAGTGGGGGATTTATGAACATTTTTTTTGGAACACAGCTGTGTCGCAACCAACACTGAATACCTACTCAAAGCATAGATATTTTCGTCAGTTGAATTCGAAACTTCATTCACGTCGGATGTCGTTGTGTAACTTTGAATTGATTATTTGTTAATTAAATATTGTTTAATTAATTAGTATATATGGTAGCGAACAATGAGTTTTATAACTGTACTATATATGAACAAGTTTTTAAATTAAAGTTAATTATCACAAAACACGTTGGATAATTAAAGCCGAAATATAAGAGATAATAATTAAATGTGTCCAAGTTTTGTAATAAATTTGGAATATGTAAGTTAACAAAAAAGCGGAACTCATACATGTTATATTATATGATAAAATGCTTATCTCGGTTCTTGGTATATAGACTTTGACAGTTGAGGTATATGTAACCTCTATCGTTGCTGGTATGATGGTGTTAGTTTAGTCGTTCGTGTGTTAATGTGAGCCGTTTTGTGTTAAAAAAAACGACAAAAAGAAATGTGTTTCGACGTCGACACAGGGGTTGCTAGCAGCGGAAATTTACGAAAATCAAATAAAAGATAAAAAGAGGAATAAAAATACAAAACTCTTGGCTGAGTGTGCATAACTGGATATATTTTTTTTTAGATTCATTGTGTTATAGGTAATTTTTTTTTCGTCTTCTTTGAAGGTATATATGACAAGGTCTGTTAAATGTTGTGTATATAATTTATATATGAATGGCATATGTTTAGTCTTTAAAGGGATTAAGACATTGTTTTGAGAGAATATGTTGTGCAAAAATGTAATACACTTCTCAGATGACGACAATGTTTCAAAAGACAATAAATATCCAAAATTATGTAAATGCAGGTGGATAAACCAGTTTACCATAATAACAAGAATATCAGAATTTAACACTTCTAACATTGAAATGTCTTACGTACAACGACGGTTAGACATTTAATTTTAATAGAATATTTACATATGACTTGATAGAAAATTTGAATTAAATATATCAAGACATTCCAGAGGGTTTATTCAGTGTACTTTATCATTATACTCGTTAAATATTATAATGCATACAACTCATTGACACATACACAACCAATTTCTGAACGTTAACCGTACCAATACTGACACAAAATTTGTGGTGTACAACAAATTATACACAGCGGCAAACGGCATAGATTCAGTATAAGGGATACACATTCTCATATAATACAAATGAATTTCGATGATCATAATGGTAAAAACTTTGTGAAATCTTCATCGACGTTGCTAAACCATCCTTCACTTCATAGCATTATATTGAGTTTTATTTATTAATTGAGACATGTAGTTTGAAGTTCGTTGAAAGTATATTACATTAAGAATTCGAAAAGAGATCATCAACTCTTTGTCCTACCTAGCTTCTTGTATAGTACGCAATTCATTTGCACCATAGTGTCGAGCACCCTCAATAATTCCTTGATCACCGTCTAGAATTTCCGGCAATTTAAAACGTTTTACTTTTTGTTGAATATTACTTATTTACTTAACCGACACTACAACCCATTAAGAGTCTTGGGCTTCTCCTACATGCTTCTCCAACCGCGCATATCCGCAGCTAACGTCTCCCAACTGGTAACTCCCACAGTTCTTAAGTTAGCAATAGCTGCATCGCACCATCTGGCTTTTGGTCGACCTGTACTGTTTTTGCCTTCCGGTTTGGTCCTCAATCATTTCTTTGAAATACGATTCTCATCCATTCGCTGTACATGACCGAGCCATCGTAGTCGATTTATATTGGTTATTCGAACTATGTCTGGCTCACGGTAAAGCTCCATTAGCTCGTGATTAAAACGTCTACGCCATCGATTCTGAATTGGATCCAATACAAAAATTGTACGTAACGCTTTTCTTTCAAATACTAGAAGTATTTGCTTTTCTCTTTGCGTCATGCACCACGACTCCGAGCCATACGTAACAACTGGTCTGATCACTGTTTTGTACAATGTGCACTTTAGATGTCGAATAATTGCTTTGGACCTCAATATTTTCGGCAGACTGAAGTAACTTCTATTTCCAACTGTTACCAGTCTTCTAATTTCGTCCTCGATGCTGTTTTCACAATTTATCTGCGATCCAAGTTAAGGTTCGGAAGAGGTCAACTGCAGATTTGTGTTAAACGCTGCAAAGCTTCTTTATCTGAAAAGTAAAAAGTGTGAATATTCTTGTGTAACATTTTCAAATATGCCCTAATAGTTCTGCACAGACAGAATTTCAATTGTTGTAAAACTGAAAGCAGAGTGTGCTAAAAAACCAGATCAGTTTCAGGTCAATCTGAACTCAGGTCAACCTGAACTGAACTCAGGTCAACCTGAACTGAACTCAGGTCAACCTGAACTCGATCGAAACCAATCACCGCGTTTCTAGCTCTACCGAAAACCATGAAACCTGTACCGAATTCTCGTGAAATGTCGTTGGATTTGTAAAACGTATAGTCACTACTGATCAAAGAATTTTTTCCAGGCCACCTCGTCTCCTATACCGCTGTGATATCAAGTTTTGCCGCTCTTAGCGCACTAATGAGCCATCTCAATCCTCTCGGCCGCAACAAAGATCTAATATTCCATGTTGCTAATTTCGAACCGTTGTCCATTTTCCGTTGATTGAGTCGTTGCCGTTTATCCTGTCCGATCCGAGGCTCTATTGGTGAATTCATAACCGATGTCTTTTTTTACATGGTGGGGAGGCTAGCCACACGCACAACCTACTTGTTTTCCCTGATGACTCGTAGGCCAATCATTAGGTAGCACTCTTAAATTTAGCTCAGACTCACAAGAGAATGATTTCCCGAGGCCTATCACGTGGAGGTAAAAAGAACACTTGATAGGTAGACAGTTGCACGTCTGGACTATAGTGCCGGACTGTGAAGTACCGGTTCATAGACGGTCAGACGCTACCCTATCTACCTACCCAAGCCCCTTTCGTTGAACATTTAGACATTAAAACTAGTGTTGGACTGTTGAACTCGTATTAATAAAAAGACGACGTAAATATATATTTGAATTTGAATTATCAAAATCACGGCCTTTGATCGAAAAGGAAGAACGTTAATGACTCAAGTTCCAGCAAAAGGAAAACGATTTTAATAAGCCAACATGGAATTTACGATTTTTGTAGTAGGCAGTAGCGATAGTATCGCTTATTAGCATTATGGTCAGCTAAACTTGACATCACAAGCATCAGGGGTGACTGGCTGGAATTCAATGACACGTTTTGTTTTGCAGGGAATGCAGTGATTTGTTCTTATTCTGTTGACGAACAACCATGAACTCTAGGGGATTTTCATAAGGGGATTTCAGTATAAACAGAAAAAGAAATACTCGCAATACACTATATGATGTGACTTGGTTCAGGGTTACGTTGTAAGCAATAAAATCTTAATTAGAGGACAAACAATTTTATTTAACAAATGAATCTTTAGTTAAACCTAGTGAACATATCAATATGTTCACTGGTAAACCTAACCACAATATTTCGGTTTACCATTTTTTAATTCAAAAGATGTTAACTGAATCATAAACGGCCTAAGCCCATCTTCTTCTTCTTCTCCAGCCATTTATGTCCACTGCTGGACGTAGGCCTCCCCTAATTGTCTCCATCTTTCTCATTCCAATGCCTCTTGTTGCCACGTAGCTTCTGCTCTTCTTTTGATGTCGTTTATCCATCCTTCAGGCGGTCTTCCCATTGGTCTTTTTGTAGGTGGCCTCCATTGAATGATAGTTTTGGTCCAACGATCATCATTCATTCTGGCTTTGTGTCCTGCCCACGACATCCATGACTTTTGTTTGTTGTCAAATGCACTCGATCGTCATTTTGTCTCTTAATAATATTCCCATCATACTCCTTTCCATTGCTCTTTGGGCTACTCTCAATTTATTTGCAGACGTCATTGTCAAGGTCAGAGTTTCGGCTCCATAAGAAAGCACTGGGAGGACACAGGAAACGAAAACTTTCCGTTTCAAGCTGTTATTCATTTTGCTCTTGAAAATATATAACCAAAAGCTGCCCAAGTCCAATTCTTCGCTTTCTTTCAGCAGTGTGTTTCAAGTTGTGAACGAGATAGATGTAACTTTCGACCACTTCAATGACATCGTTTCCAATTTTGATCCCTGTTATCCTCAATGTTTGTCTTGATTTTCGTTTTCGTCAAATTCATTTTCAGACCAATTTTTTGCGATTCCTCATTGAGTTGCACCAACATTGCTTCTAGCTGTTCTAGGTTCGATACTTTGAGTACGATGTCGTCGTCGGCAAAGCGGAAGTGATTCAGAAATTTTCAATTTATGTTTATTCCCATTCCGCTCCAACCCAATTTATTGAAACAGTTTCTAGAGTTGATGTGAATAATTTCGGTGAAATGGTGTCACCCTGTCTAACTCCTCTGCCAGTTTTGATCATGTTGGCTTTCTCATGAAGTTTGACACATGCTGTAACGTGCTCATGGGCTTTCTCATGAAGTTTGACACATGCTGTAACGTGCTCATAGATATTTCTACTAAATCGAATGCTTTCTCAAAGTCTACGAAGGCCAATGCAATTCTGATTTTAAATTCATTACACTTTTCAATTAGACTTCTCATGACTTGCAAATGATCGTTCGTGCTAAAACCAGATCCAAACCCGGCTTGTTCTATGTGTGGATAAAAGCCTTCGTAATTCGTTTCGTTATCACCTTCATGAACAGCTGTACTGTACAGTTGCTGCTTTTTCCCATGATTTCGGGATTTTTTCGTGATCAAGACATTTATTGAAGAAAGCTGTTATTGCATCAAGCAAAGTGTCTCCATTTTCAGAAAATTTGATATTAAATGCACTCATTTTTACCCAAATGTTAAAAATTAAACAATGCTTTGACGTTTATGGATTTTTGACCACTGGTTCAAAGCATTGTTTAACTTTTGACATTTGGGTCAAAATGAGTTCATTTAATATCAAATTTTCTGAATGGAATTGCCCTATATCATCATCACCGGGGGCTTTCTTGTTTTCCAACTATGGTATGCTACAAGTGCATAAATGTGTAATTATTGTCGAGGTAGAGTAAAAATGTTCGAGGGTGCCATTTACGGCACTTGTAGCGTAATATACTATTACCATTGATGTCGCCGTTTGTATTTTACACTTGTAGATTACATTCTAGGAGCAATGAAATCAGGTGTTTCGCCAACACAGTGGAAAGCAAAAATGTGCCCAACTGAAGAAACTTGACCCCGTAAACTACGATGAAAACACACTGTTCAATTTTCCGTTGAAAATGTATTACATCATTATTAATCACTAAAATATTCGCACTAAACACATTAGGTACGTGTAATTTAAGCTAATGATCGGACTAAGGTTACGAATAAGATCTGATACGATGTAACCTACCATATACTAATTCTTAGAGTTTGATCGTTTATGTATCCATGGTTGTTACACCACATGATTTTGAAGCCTGGTTCTGCTGAATGAAAAGCATAAGGGGATCCAGTTTAGCTATGTGCTCAAGCCACAAAAACGTTTTTCACAAAAAAACCCGTGATTTCGGCATCATTCAATGCTGTGGTACCGAGTAGATTTTGTGTAACAATAACAATACGAATAAAAATTGCCAGTTGCGAAAAAGGGTTTTTCTACCTACTTGATTGTTGTAAACTGTTTTGTCGAAATGAAGATTACTTTTCGATTTTATTGAGGTATAAAAAAGTCTTGTTTTCGGTTAAATTATTGTGAGTGTGTTGTATAATATATTGAATTGGATCGATTGCGTCATTAAGGTTTACATTTATACCCATATAAAGTTCTATCTATAAAGTAAATAATTCTTGATGGGGTTAAGCGATACGAATCTGTAATTTATAGAAAAAGAACTAAATATATTTCTTCTGTATGTTCACAAGAATTTATGATTATTTTTCAGAGATCGCAGTGCTTGAAATGGCCGAGTTAACGGAAAATAAAGCTATTGTTGTCGGCCCACATAAACCAATTAAAGTTTTATTGAAGACTGTGAGCCAACAAATAACATGTTTTTTGTGCAAAGGATATTTGATTGATGCTACAACAATAGTCGAATGTCTTCATTCATGTAAGTATATTGAAAGTAATTTGGATGATATTGTCCTACAACAACTTTTGGGAAATTAAAATAATGTCCTTGCCCCTACTGTTATGAATTTCGTACAGAGTTTCTGATCATCTTTATGGTTACCACTTAGTACAAATCCCTTAGACAGGTCATTCCGTAGCCATAACGATCCTGTGGGGTTATAACTCGCAATTCTACGGCTCAAAAAGCGATATGAAAGAACAGCTGTTACCTGCGTTTTCAAAGATTCCTTAACCCTAAATTAACCTATAAATTGAAAATTCACTACACTACAAGACCTCTCTGTTTTCTTTTATTTAACAATTTGCGATTTAACTTCCAATTTGATAGCTAGTAAAACTACACGATCTCTTACGATAAACTTTGCCTAACCTAATCTATATTGCGTAACATATTTAAAGAATATCTTAAATATACTTCGAGCCACGGTAGACACAGAGGGCAAAAATGTTCTGTTCAATCGCTGTTATGTAATTTTCGTTCATATATAATCTATGTAAATTTGAATATTCAATGAAATTTCGTTTAAAAAACATAAACAAAATAGTCATTTATGCTAAGCGTACTGTAAAGGGACTATGACTCATAACTATATCTAAGAGATCCGGTATTTGAAGTACTTTTTATACGTTCTCAGAACCCTATGGTAGGGACACTGAAAATTCCTAGTGCGACTGTTCCCGTCTTCAGTGCCGGACTGGCCTAACGTGCTCAGCCCGAAGGGCTTTTTATCCCAATTGGTGCAATTTTAAAATACCCCCGAAAGTTAGGGCCTTTTGCATCTTCCGCCCGAAGGGCCTTTTGGTATTCAGTTCGGGACTGCCCGTCGTCTTAGATATGGCCCTACTCCGGACCGACGTTTTTTTTTATTGTGGGTGCAAATTTCTCCTCTCATCTGACAGTATGATACGGACTGTGATTTAAATAATTTTATAATATGAATAAACATGTGGGACGATAGATCAGATAAAATTGACTTTAATCCACAAAAAAACGTAAAATATATGGCCAGAACAAATGCCAACACCCTGTTTATGTACTATGAACACATCATAAAGTTGATATTTATTTTTGAAGAAAAACATATACTTGTTGTTGCCGTTAATGCATAGCAATTAAATAGAAAATAAATGCTCTGTGTAATTAAACCTTTTTCATTTTCAGTTTGTCACAGCTGCATCATAAATCACCTGAAGGCGAAACAATATTGCCCGATATGTGAGATGATGATAAACAAGGCCAAACCAAATATAAAGTGAGTTTTCTATTTATTTTAGCATAGTCGTAATATGTGTGTAACTTTTACGCTTTTTTTAGATTTGAGTTATATTTTCGAAACATTGAATAATCATTAATTTAATTTTTTTTATGATTTCTTATTTAAATTTATTTATATTCAAAATTTGCTATGTTCAAACAATGAACGAAAAAAAAGTAACGAAAACGGCAACTAATATCAAATAATGATGTCACCCCCCTGTTGTTACAATAAATAGAATCTTAGAAATATCAAATCATATTTTTCGTTTCCATTATGGTATCTAGTGGTATGATTCACCCCATAAGGGTAAACGAAGTTTACTTTCGTTGCAATTCACGCATGTTTTCATAAATTGCGTAAATGAAACATTTCTTGATTTTATATTGTCTGAAAATTTGAAATTATTTGTTAAACCGTCAAACTGCTCCCAATTAACATGTTTTTGTAACATCCACAACTTAATGTCATTGTTCTTCAATGATCCATCACAGCATCGAATTAATTGCTCACCATAATGTTCACAGAACAAACATTCAACTGTTATTAATTTCATTCACTTATACTTCACCTAAATTTTTCATGTACAACTACACATTGCAAAAATTATAAATCCACAAGCGGATTATTCTTTATACGCATTTTTTTCATGTTAACGCCACGCCATCAGGAGACAACGAAAACTTATAAACAAAAATGACATGAAGAGCTTTAGTAAAGCTTGACGATAGTCTACTTTGATGATTCTTATGTTATAATTTTTGTGTCGTTGTGCGCTAACATTCGATAACGTATAATTATCATAAGTCTTGACATAAATACTTTACTCAGTAAGAAAATGCAACTAAAACGCATTTTCAGAACTAACGTTTCACTTAGACGAGAACTTGTAAATGGGCGAAACCATTGATGATTGCTAAAAAAACTGACTAAGCTATCTCTTAGTTAATTAATTAGGTACGACAGACTTATTACGACACAACGTTCTATGTAAACAAACATGATTTTTCCTGTAAGAATTTGGCAGTGAATTTATCCAATTTTTGTTTATTTAATTTATATGTTTTTTAACGTCGATACTAGTTAATTATGTAGGTATTTATCGCTAATTTGTCCAATGTAATATTGATACCTTATTAGGTCTTTTGATGAGATTCCACCAAAGTAATTGGATCTAGATTAAGATTGGTAATTTCCTTTGTTCTTGTGATTATCATGTATAGCCTTGAAGATGACCCTGATCGAAAATTTGTCATTAATCAAATTAAGTTACTCCGAGATATCATTCTAATTTCAAATCTATTCTACATGGATTTCAATGGATTTTTCAGCATTTCGTTTTTTAAACATCGACTATTAACAAATTTATTTTAAAAAATTGATTTAGTAATCGCGGTGGCTATCAATTAATTAAAATATGCTAAAAGCACTCAACACTTAAAAAGAGAAACATTGTACACTACAAAAAAGATTTCAAAAGATTAGCTGCAGCAGGTAGATTTTTGCAAAAAATTAACTGCTGACGTTAATGTGACGAAAAGTTTCAATAAGCAGGTAACTATTTGCAAAATCACATTTGAACAACTTCCCATTTCCATTTCAAATCTTCGCCATTTTCATTCCACACGCCCATTTCCACCAACTTTCCAAAACCTCCCACTCACTTACTTCCTGTACACAAAACCGCGTACTCCTACTGTTTTCTGCAACACAAATTTAATTACTAGCATTCCTACGTTCTCAACGGTTCTTCTCACCTGGCATCTACCAATCACGAAGTACACCTTATGTACCCCGAATTGTACGTTACCCCTTTCTCATTACAAGTCCACCGCCTCATGTATTCCTTCGTAGTCGACCTTTCTGTTACCCAAGCACGCAGCTTCTGCATAGTGCTGGCACCAAATACATAACTAAAAATGCAGACGGTTCCTCCAATTCTCTCTCAATTTCCTCTTTCAACAACAGCTGCTTAGTTCAAGTCATAGCTGAGTTCTCCCACCGTCCTTCTTGCAGCCCCATACGAACGTGCGTCTTCATGTAATGGTTAACGAAATTGGCAATTATATATATTATTATTATATATATATTATTGGTAATTATATATTGGAGTTTAAATGTACGTATAAATTTAATGTAATTTTTATGTACGAAGTACGTGACAATAAGGTGTGGTATACGTCCCTATGTAATTATAGATTCTCATCTCAACTTTTAATTGAAACTGGTGAAAAAACTCAAAGTAAAC
>JANVCI010106667.1:0-11479 GCA_026413465.1 Trichosia splendens | reverse complement strand
ATATGTTTTTAGGCATGAATACAACATTGTACATAACAATTGGTAGCCTACGGTGAAAAAAAGCTGGCTACGGGCCTGTTTTCTCGACAACCACAATCAGTGACGAAAATATGTTTAAACTTTTTGTTTAAATAATAATAGTAATACTATCGCTCCTGCGTAGAAATTATAATAAACACACGATTTTTATTCAATAACTATAAACATATAAATTATCTGTCAAACATGTGCAATATGCATACTGGTAAATGGAATTATTATTTAATCATTTTTGCAGATTATAATTATTCTAAATTTATTTAATTTACATTAAACCATTTACAACATTTTAATGCATAACACATTTACATTATAAAATATGTACATTTTTCTAATGTTATAAATTTTCAAGGTCTTGCAGATTATACTCTTGTTCATGACTCTAATACACTCTTATGTTCATTTAATGATTTTTTTTTTGAAATATTGTTTATCAAATATTTATCAAGTGGATGTGTCGTATGTATTATATATGGGTATGTTGCAAAGCGGAGATTTAATATTATAGCCTTTTTATTAATTACGTCTTTTATATTCCATTTTATATTGTGTTATTATTATGCAATATTTAAATTTTTTATTAAAGGAGCAGAAAAGTGACAATGAAAATTTTATTTTTTTTTCGTTTGAATTGAGTTAAAAGGTTTTATATGGAAAATATTCATATTATGCATATTACATTGAAAAAGTGATGCATTTATTGTGATAAATATGATGCACATCACTGATAAAGTAATTGAAGGTTAGGAAAATTTTCGATTGTATTTACTTGGAAAAGTGGTTGGTTATTTTCATCAAATAATAATCGAATATGTTAACTGCGGTAGAATTTTAAATTTTAATCAAATATGTTTGTTACATTACAAAATGCATTAATAATACACTGCTTTGATATATACAAAGTGTTAATATTGTAATATAGTGTTTTTGCATAAATTTAATCGAAAAACGATTGTATAAATATGTACACACTTTTAGCATATTAATAATAACCAAAAAACATTCAGATTTTTATAAATCAATTAAAATGTAATTAACAACAGTATTAATTATAAATTATGAATGGTGTAAGCATATCAATACGGTGCGATGCATATAAATGAACGATACATTTTCATTGAAGGGTACAAAAAATAATTTATAGCTTTCAGAGAACAATAAACCGAATAAACCGTATAATAAATAATCGTAATTTTATTTGCCTTTTCACCGAAAATAACTTAGACAGTTGCGATAAAATATGCAAAAGTGTAACGTGTGTGTTTCTTGTTCAAACCAATGAATGTCAGCTTGACTGAAACCTATAATTGTTTGTTATTTACAAATAATGGTGTTATAGTGTAAGAATAAACATGATGCTATTAATGCTTTTCCATATTCTGTTCGATTACACATATCATAATTCGTTTATTTGAGGTGCACACAATTTATTTAAAGCTTTCCAGTTTTGATTAATTGTTTTACAATACAGAGTATGTGCCTATCGGATGATAATTTATATGCGTGCTGTGTATGAATATTTAAGTAAGTTCGTTAGAATATATACCGTACACCATGCCCATGTTTAATAATAATGTTCACTTATGTTTATTATGGGTATAATGAAGGTTTAGATTATAAAATGGATAATTAATGGTGTGATATTCATATTGAAGTTGGGTCGAAAGGATGTGGATATTGTGCAAATAATAAAAGGAATTATTGTTTGTGCATGGATGTGTGGAAGTGTTAACATTAATGATAAAAATATGCTCCCGCATATATAACTAGATGCTTAAGTTCCAATCAATTAATCTTAATATGTTTAACAGATTTCTATTCAACATTGACGAATAGTTTAAGAAGTTGAAGAAAATATGTTTCTGGATCTGATTTAATTACTTGCTTCGCTTTTTTTACAGATTTGTTGTGGAAAAGTAGCTATATTCTAGTGGTTGGCTTCTTTTTTTTTTATTAATTAAGCCTTTATTATTTACTCCAAATATAATAATGTGTGGAGTACAAAGAGTTATTGAAAAACTGTTATACAAGGTTAAATAAACGTTCTGGCTCTACAACCCTTTTTGGATTATGGCCTGTTCATCCCTGCTAGTTTCAGAATTGCTATGGTTCGAGACCTTTCTAGGGTGGGTCGAAAAAATAGTTTATTTTTATATGAAAACGCCTGGCATCAGGGATTGTCCGGTTAGGTCCCCTGATCACTTTCTAGAACAACTTTTTTTTTTTTTTTTTTAAAGAGATGTGTTCACAAAATTTCTGGTTTCTGATTTTTTTTTGTGTAGAGCTTTTTTGATTGATTTTTCGTGTCTGAACTATTACAGATGGAAAATATGTTCTTTGCGGGAAAATACTCCTAAGGTATCAGAAAATTTTTTGGTGTAGTTAGAATTTCAAGAAACCTAACTTTGTGGCAACGGTGAAGGGTCAAAGTCAAATTAAAAACATTTTGTATGGAAAATTTTCAAACTTTGGCGTCGAATTGGGACATTGGATCCAAAAAAAATAAAAATTAAATTCTCTATTCGTGTAGAGACTTTTGTGGGCAATTCAGAAAAAAAAAATTTTGAAAATCGGTTTGGAAATGGTGTTATTAATAATGTATGTGTGAGAATATGACTTCGATTTTTTGTATCGAAAAATATGAAAAATATTAATTTTGAAAGTAAAAAAATTTATTTTTTTTAGCTGATAAGGTGTTATTAAGCTGTTAATTGAATTATGTAAGCTATTTTTCATTTCTACCATGATATTTAGTTGATGTGTCTGTTCCATACGAAAAGTCTCTGTTTTCGGAGTCATATTCAAAAAAGCTCTAAACCAAAAAAAATCAAAAACCAGAAATCTTGTGTGCGGCAACAGAAGACACCACTTTAAAAAAGATGTTCTATAAAATGTTCAGCTGACCTAACCGGACAACTCCTGGGGCGTTTTGAATAAAAATAAAGTGTTTTTACGACTAACCCTACCTTTCATGACCAGGTGATTTTTACTACTTCTTAGCCAAACCTATTGAATAGGTGATCCCACAATACTTTTGTCAGCGAATCGGTGAGAATACAAACACTGATAGCCACAAATCCAATGAAAATTGATTTTGAATCAGAAAAATTGTCATTGCCACCATCGGAATTCGAACCTCCGACTGACGCAACAATATTTCAGTGTAAAACCAACTCTTTAACCACTAACCTATTGAGGCGCTGAAGGTATACTGAGGCTCAAATCTGTGTATCTAACTTATTTAAATAAACAACGTATTTAAACAATTATTCTGATTGCAAATTCAGTTTAATTTGTATCGACTTATAAGTAAACCAATTTTTTAATTTCTTGATTTTAATAGTTCTTAACCATATAGATATTATCACATCCTCAGGTGGTGTATTTATTTTGAAAGACTTTAATTTTTCTAAATCTCTATTTTCCTGCAACACAAGTAACAAATAAAAGAACGAAATTCAATATCGAGTTAAATATCATACACGTTAAACGTGCAGCGGACAATATAAATTTATTTTCGTTACTTTTATATATTCAAATTAAATTCATAATTTTATGGCAAATTAAATTTTTATTGAAAGCAAATAAAAGTTAAACAAACGGAGACATGCGTTCAAATTAAATACCCCATGCGTGCATATGTCAATTACTGTACATTTTTTATAATTTGATTTTATATTTGATTGTTGGTTTTGGTTAATTAACAACTATTTTATTACCTGTATAGGTATTGTGCAGATAAAAGTAATAGAATGTAATCGTTACTTATTAAATTTTTATTAATACTACCTTGGATAATATATTGTTGCACATGTCAAATATTAAAATCACCATCGATTATTTATGACTGATTTATTTTACTCATACAGAGAGAGATATCAAAAAGAAGATCAGATAAGACATGAAAGTATTTTAATTTGATCTCGCGATTTTTAATTTATCAATTAAATGAACATAATTTATTAATAACTCTATTTTATTGAATATTTCAAAAGAAGTGCAATAAACTGGGTATTATAATGTGGTAAGACGATGGTGTAATAATATAAACAAGTTTTTACAATTTTTTTTCATCGATTTATAGAAGACTCGTTGATAACTTGAATCATTTTCTTTGTAATATATTGGTCTTTAGTATACAAAGGATGTTGATTTTCTTGTTTGACTTGATAGCTGTGTCAATGGAACACTTACAAACTAGATTGAAATTGTTGATCAAAAAACAAAAGTGAGTCTCAATCATAGCTAGTATGTATTCATATTTTTTATTGCTATTTTTATTTAAATGTATTCAATTTTATGAATATTTAAATCAACGACGTATCAGTGGTTATTTTTAAATAATCCATCAATCAGAAATAAAATTCAGATTTATAAATTTGTATGGTTTAAATAGATAAAAATGTTTATCCATTTATCTAGTGGTTATATTATATTGAAAACATTTGCGGAATTAAAATAGGTAAAAATATAAAATTTTCAATCAAACCACTGGTATTAATTTAATAACATCCAATACTGTACCAGATATACCAAAGCTCAAATATGTGCTGGATTAATGAAAAATCAGCGCTTATTTAAATAATTATATACGCTCACATGTCAAAATATTTTAATTAGAGTTCGAAAACATTCAAAACATAAATTATTTTTACGTCAAATACTCGTTCTATGTTCGCTACCAAACATATCAAGTTCAAAAACCTAAAGAAATTTATATTTATATTTATAAAATAAATTTAAATTACATGTATGTGTTGTAATATATATGAAATTGTGTTTTTCAAAATTGCACATCATCGTCGTGTTAGTTTTAAATATAACACCCAAGCGATATGCGAAATCGTCAATCTCGCGCATTATTGTTAAACTGCGTTTCGTCAATTTCACGTATAAATTGTTATATAGAGTTAAATACGCGAGTGTTGCAGTTATTTGGCGTAAATCTACACCCGTGGTTTACGTTGTGGCGTTGCAATATATATATGTTTCTTGTGTTCATTGGATTTAAAAAATATTTGTTAAATGAAATTTTCGACTTTTTGTCATATGTGAGTTTTAAATTAAAATTTGCATGAATAAATATATAATTCCATTTTGCTGCTGAATTTGATAATGGCACATGCCAAAATTAGTATATACCAACTGATGAAAATGTTTGAAAAATTATGTGCTCGGAAATGTGTACTTAATTTTTTTTTTCCTTTTTATAAACAATTTGTACGTTTAATTGCTTTTGTAATGTATGTAATAGATTGCAAGCCACCCTTTATTACTTTTCGGGTATGTTTATTTAGCCGTCGGATGAATATTTATTTAAGTATGTTTTTCTTTTTGATTCTCGGTGCTAATTTTTTGTTTTATTTTCTGTAGTTGTGCGTTTAGAAAATTTATTTCTTAAATAAACTTAACAACACTTGGACAAAGTAAAATGTATACGAACATATTTGTATATTTATTTAAATAAATTTACCGCAATAAAACTAAACAAATATAACAAGTCTGGATTGTTTACTTCATTTACACACATTACATTATTTATTTAACTTATTTACTTACCTAGTTAGCAACAAAAAAGGTACATTTATGAAAATAATAAGGAAATAATGTCAAATCTATTGGAATATATTATCTTTTCACATTAAAAGGGGTAAATTTCATATTAAAAATTAAAAACAACAACTTATTTTCACTTAAATATAGGCCATAAGTAAATATAATTAGGTCTTATTTGTGGCAACTGTGTGCGGTTGAGATAAAATATATTCGTATCACCCATAAATTGTTAAATTATATAATGTTGGTATTTTTTTCTTTGCTGAAAATGAAAATCTGTGCTATGCTTGAAATATTTAAATAAACATTATAATCAACATTGTGTATCAACTTCAACATGTCGATTAATCTGTCCAAGAAATATTAAAATAAAGAAATGAGCAAACATTTACTTATTTCAAAGATTTTTTTCGTATGTTTTGATTTCTAGTCTGTTATTTTGTCGTTTACAATAATAATAAGTGTTTTTATACGATAATGAAACAGCACCATAAAAAGTCATTAAAAACTTTATGCATTAAAATAGTGATTTTGATATTAGAAAATAAAAGTTCTTTGTTTCAGTACATGTACCTACCTACCGTGATATATGCATAATTCACAACTAAACACCATGCTTGGAGTTGTTGCATTGTGATACGCATGTGTAAAATTTAAATAATATTGTAGCAGAGAATATTTAAAATGTGCTTAAATTTTATTTAGCAACACCGAATTCGATTTAAATACTGATGGACATTTTGCATGATAAATTAATGTTTGTTTTATTATGAATATGAGTTATTAAAAGAATCAATGTAACACTGTTGTAAATGTAAAATTCAAACATCTAATCTACTCATTAAGAAAACTTCAATCATTGAATTGAACAGTGTGTGTCATAAAAAAGCTGTAAAAAGCAAAATTTTAGATTGTTGAAATCACTTCACAAATACATAACGAAGTGCAAATTTCATTATGTAAATTGCTTTTGAATTTCATAAGATCCTCTAATAAGACACTTTCGGTTCTGCCGAAACAAATTCAAAATTTTGGTGAGAAACGACCTCAATAATCGAAGTATTTTAGATGTTATTTAATATCATGAAAATCAATCTTTATGCCAGAGGCAAAATTTTTTCAACCTAAAATCCGAGGCCGCTAAATTTTAAAGGTTCAAAAGTTTGTAAAAATAATTAAGCTAGACTAAATTTGCGAGCGTTCTAATTGCATGAATAGTGGGTGCTCGATTTTAGGCTTTTTTTTAGTTCACAACGAGAGGAGTCCACAAAATATTTAAATACATTTTAAAGTATTTTTAGCTAATTTGTGAATTTTTAAAGTGATATCTTCAACTTGCACAAAATCGAGATATTAAAAATTCCGAGTTTTCGGACATAGATACATATATGGACGTCTCGCAACAAGGTATTTATGATAACTTTAGTGTGTATTATTTTAATTCAACTCTATACGGTAAAAAATAACTGATTTACTTAGAAAAGAGGTAACATTGAGAGAACATTTTTTTGGTTGAGTGGAAGTTCAAAAATTGCGATTTTTTTAAAGAAAATTTCAACTTTGAAACCCTAGGAAAAATACTAAACGTCAACCAATTTGATTTTCTGATGGCTAGTTTTTTGCGCAATTTTATGGAAAATTTTGGATTAGTTGGGTTTTGTTATTGTGTTACAAAGTAGTTGTTTTTAATCTCATTAACTCATATATAAGAAATTACAAAAAAATTGAAATTACGTAAAGTTGACATTACGCGCCATATTTCAAGAATGAAGAAAGTTTCTATGTTAGAAACAGCAAGTGATGTATTAGAACAAGCTACTGTAATAGAAGTTAAAGATTATAAAAAAAACAGACATTTAAGGAGTTAATTGCGATAGCGATAGCGCTGCAAACCTTAGACCCTAAATAAAGCCCACACCAATTTTCAAACAGATTTTTCTTGTATGGAAAATTTTGACGAAAAATTTCAAAAACGGATTTCGATATTTTCCATCAGATCTCCACGAATCATAATTTTTGAGGAAATAATTTTTTTTTTCGTCGCTTCCTGATGAAAATTTTTGATTTTTGTAGTAGAAAAAAAGAAGTCTCTTGAGGCAGCATTCAAAATTGACCAATCTGGTTAAAAATGGTAGTATACACGTATCAGGTTAAGTGTACTAATCGGTAACTTCTATTACAGTAGCTTGTTCTAGTGCATCACTTGCTGTTTCTAACATAGAAACTTTCTTCATTCTTGAAATATAGCGCGCAATGTCAACTTTACCTACTTTAAATTTTTTTGTAATTTCTTATATATTAGTTAATGTGATTAACAACAACTGCTTTGTAACATAATAACAAAACCCGACTAACCCCAAAATTCTCCATAAAATTGTCCAAAAAATGAGCTATAAGAAAATCAAACTGGTTGACGCTTAGTATTTTTCCTAGGGTTTCAATGTTGAAATTTTCTTTAAAAAAGTCGCATTTTGAACTTTGCTTTCACTCAACAAAAAAAATATTGTTCTCTCAATTTTGCCTCCTTTTCTAAGTGAATCAGTTATTTTTCACCGTATAGAGTTGAATTAAAATAATACCCACTAAAGTTATCATAAATACCTTGTTGCGATACCACAAGATTACACTTTAAAATCCACGAATTAGCTACAAATATTTCAAAATGTATTTACATTTTTTGTGGACTTCTCTCGTTGTTAACTAAAAAAAAGGTTAAAATCGAGCACCCCGACTAGATTTTCTCAAAAATGTATTTTCTGATTTTTCTTCCTGATTCGGTTTCTTTCTTTTTTTTCATCCCGATTTTTCTCAAACTCCCCAAGATTCTTTCCCGATTTTTGTTATACCCGTATTTTTCTGTTCCTCCTTTTTTCATCCCGATTTTTTTCTGAAAATCCCCTTGATTCTAAGATTTGTAAATGTAACCTGCCACCAACACAATAGTAACTACGAAAATATTAAATCACATTTAGAAGTGTAATCCAGGGACTATTTTTGAGAAAATGTTTTCTCAAAATTTTCTTCACATTTTCCAAAATTTTCTCATTTTTCTCAAAAGTTTTCTCAAATTTTTCTCAAGTTTTGTCACATTTTCTCAAAATAGTCCCTGGTGTAACCTATAACCAAAATGATAACTCTCGAGTTTGTAATTAAGTCATTTCGAAACCATACTCTCTCACTTTTTTTCTGTTTATTTCCGTTGTGTATTGCTTCTATAAAAATGTTTTAAATGGTAAAATCACCTCTAATGGACATTTTCAGTTTTGTTGTATATTTAGGAGTTACATAGCGCAACGAACATGTGGTTAATGAGTTGAAATGAGTGTGTTTAGATTTGATTGAATTTTAATTGATGGCTTTTAAGTTTCATATATATATAGGGTTGGATTTAATTAATTATTTTTCTTTCAATTTATCGTGTTCAATGTATATGTACATATGGATGTGTATATTCAGGGTGGTTTTAATTGGGAGCTATTGGTATGCTTTTCCATTTCAATTAATTCGATGTGATTATGTGGTAGGTATAATGAATAAGACATTAATTTAAAAATGACAAATTAATTTGACTGATATCACAAGGAAATATTTTTAATGACGAAGAACTGGTTTTAATTGAATTACTAATTGAATTACTAAAAAAGAATGTACTTACGTAACACCAAATTGGCTGAATACAAAGACAACGCCTCGTAGAACACTTGCACTAAATGTTCGTTATAGACAATTGGACTCTGTAATGGAGTTTGTGTAGCTGATGTTGTGGTACTCTGGGGTTGAGATGATGAACCATTTCCTCGTTGATCATCTTCATCGGGCACATAGAAGGGCACAGCCATTGTGATGATTTATTTGTATAACAAAATAAAACTGTTTTTATTTTTGGTGGCAAAAAATAGTTCGTTTTAGATTGTATATAGTTAATAACGTATTTTACAAAAATTTGTAAATTAAAAACGTTTCACACATAAAATAGAAATTAAAAAGATGTCACATGAAAATGTAATTATTTTTTTTTTGTTTAATTGTTTATACATTTACTTAACTAGTCTTTTATATTTAAGTTTTTAATTTTAATTTTAAATTTAAAAATTCATTTTTTTTTGTCACTGTTAATCTGGATTTTTTGTTATATATGTCTTATCCATATTTCACATAAATCTTCACTTTCTTTTGATAATGTCAATAGTTTTGGCATATCTTTATGTTTATTCTAAATTTTTCTTTAAATTTTTATTTTAAATATATTTCACTTTATTTGAAAATGTCATTAATGTTCGGTTAAATTGAATGTTATTATTTAAATTCTATTCACAAAATCTGTTCTTCAATTTCTATAAAATATTGTTTTTCAAAATTATTCAATTTGAGTGTCAGATTTTCAAATAAAATCTGTTGAAGTTGTCTATTTTATTACTAAAACACAAACTGGCACATTTAAATATCAAATTAATAAATGTTTAAATTGTTATTCTTATTTTTTTTTATTTTAAAAAATCATAACATTTCCTTTTCTTCGACAGTTCAAAAGAAAATCTTTAGAAACTATAATTTTCCAATCAAAATTATTTATGTTGATTTGTTTAAATCACAAGAAAAAATATTTAATTTTTATTTCTGTTAAAAAAACATTAAACTCAAAAAAATATTATATCATTTCTAAACAATCAACAAGTAAAGCGCTTAGACGCGTAATATTAAAACACACTCATGAAATGCAATACTCGAAAATTTGTCGGAAACTAATCAAAAACACGTCTCACTCGCTTCGCTGTTCGTAATCGACTGACTCAATTCCCGTTCCGCATATAGCTACGTAACAAAACTGAACCAAAAACTGACTAATCCACCGAGGAACAACGTATATAAGGAACTGCATACAGAATATTAAAATTGTTGCATTTTGTTAGGTATATATTACGAATGTATTCGTTTTGTTTGAGTACCAGTAATGTTTGGATAGACGAGAGGGTTATAGAAGGCTAACGAGGAGAGAAGAAAATGGGAGATATTTATGTATATAACGACACGATAAGTTTGTTGATATATACTCGAAACAACAAGAGAGTTAAACATGGGGAAATGTTGTAGATATATTTAATATAACAACTCGATAAGTTTTTCCTTCGATTTTTTTGAGTGTATTGGTATAACAAAAGATGAAGAGACGATGAAGAAGACGCCTATAATATAACATCAGCATGATTTGTTTATAGTTTTTATCGCTTAACGTGTATAGTGTATTGCCAGCTAAATGATATATAAATAGCTTTTGGCTATATTACCACCATACTATATACATAACATGTATTTATCATAATCAAAATAATGGTGAGGCAAATGTCAAGAGTATTTACTTGAAGTGACATGTATAGTTTATTTCTATGATTTATTCGATTTTAATAAAAAATAATAAATAAAGAGAATCAGAAAGATTTAATTAAATTTGTTAACGATTGACCTAATAAATTTGACCAAAGTAGCCTCTTGTTTGTTTTTCAGTACTTAGTGACACGAAAAAAAATAAATTAATAATTTGACTAGGCGCAAATAAATGTTTCATCTATAACCATACTAACACTGTCGCAATACATCACAGGATAAATAAAATTGCTAAGATAATATATACCTTTTTACATGAGCAAAAAAAAAAGATTTTTTTGCCAGTCTTGTTAGTTGGCTTTTTACCACCATTGATAGGGTCTGCTACTTATACTATATGGTCTTCTAACATATATATACAAAAGTTACAAAAATGTATTTATTCCCGTAAAAGCTTATCCAAAATTATAACAAAATTAGGGATGTAAGTTTTTTTGAAAAAGATGAAAAATGTTATTCTGAGCAAAAAATTGTTCTACGGTATGTTTCAAAAATGTACCGT
>JANVCI010105556.1:0-11482 GCA_026413465.1 Trichosia splendens | reverse complement strand
TGTGACTGACTTGGGCAATTTGCTGGGTGGTCGCTTTAACAATTTGCTGTATTATTTCACTATGGTGGTCGAAAGGATTAGAAATTGAATTCAATGACATTTTAATTGCAGCACATTTATCTAGCAATTTATCTCGAGCAGTTGCAACAGCTGACCCATTTTTTCCAAAACAACCCATTTTCTTAAATTCTGCAATTTGCATACGACGAATTTTTAGCATATTTTCTTCGTCAAGCAAATCATTTAATGTATCTATGGGATGATAACAATATTTTCTGGTAACATTTAAAAATAAGGTTGCATCTGCTGGAGTCAAATTACAAAGCTGCACAATTATTTCAACCAAACAAAATGCTCTTTCTTCGTATTTCTGAAGTTTATCGACAAGCTGGCGACACAAATCACTTTCCATATTCTTAATTTCAACTGCTCCCCATAGCATCGTGAAAAGTCGAGTACCTAAGGCAATAGTACTGTTTAGAGATTGCGAACTGGAAGCAACTCCTTGACAAATCATAATTCCAATGGAATTCCAATGTTTTTTCCAACTTTCATTATCAGGATTGATAATATCTTCCAAATGCTGAATTACGATATCTTTCATTATGCTTTTTTTAAAATGCTTTTCGTACACACACAATTTATTTAGTAAATCCAACAGTGATGATTCATAAACAGCAAATTTAAGAGTTCTGCTAACAGACTCTTCAATAGTATCCTCAAACTGGTCGAACAAATAATTTGTCACATTGGAACTGAGTTGAAACAAAGTCTCTCTTGCTGTTGCCTCGGCTACAGCAATCTTCATCTGTTTCAGAGCCAGAACTTTCAAAGATGACGCAGATTCAGCAGCAACACTATAAACAGTTCGTCCGTTTAGAACGAACTGAACAACACCCTGTTCTACGGCTTCCGTTTGCAATGATTGAATAACTGAAGAAATTCCTTGTCCCGCATTTTTGAACGCTCCTAATCCTAAACTGGATGCAGAAACCAACAAACTAACAGACTTTTGGATACCGTAATCTTTCCATGAGAAATTTCTGCTTTGGTAAGTCCTGAGGGCGATCATTAAATCAACACTTCCCTCTGTGCAAAGCATCATCCCAACTGGAGCGCCTAATCCGGTGGCTATCAGCAATCCACCAACTATTAATTGTAATACACCCAGCGCACATATACTAGCAATACTATACCAAGGAATAAATTTTTTTTCGTTGAAAACTAAAAGATATTCCAATCCTCTGGACATAAATTCAACGATTTCTTTTGGAACGTGTTCCGTGAGGAAAAGAGATGGAAGTCGTTTAGTCAGTTTCTTATCTATGATAATATCTTCTTCACCTATATCGCTTTTTATTAACTCATTAGCTTGGCAGTAATTCAGATTCAAAAATTTAAGAGCAAATTGAAATTTGGCATGTCGTAACAAAGGAATTAATTTTTGGGCAGATTTTGTATCTGCATTGATTGCTAAGTCTATACGGCCACCTTTGTGAATCTTTAGCAATTGACACAGAGTAGTTAAATCCAAAGATTTGCACATAATATCAACGCAAAATTTCTTCTGCCAATCATCCGCCAAGAGTGTCAAACCAGTTTTGGCAGACATGTGCAACTCTACGCAAAAAAAATCACAATCAATCGATTCAAAATCTTCTGCGGGTATAAACATTGTCTTTGTAATTCGGACATTGTCGTCTTTCTGAAAATGTTTCTGGATTTTCATATTTCGTAACTCTGGATTACGATCGAGATTACGACAATATTCAATCAAATCCTTTGCCTTTCCAAAAAACTTAATACTTAATGCGGTCTCCGTGTCAATCGTCTCGAAAATTTTCTTAGCATTTTCGGCACTTATTCGTAGGAGTGACAATTCGAACTTGGCTTTCTCAAATGTTTTAGGAGTATCATTAACATCATACAGTTTGATGTCAAATGTATTCGAGTCACAAGTCTGCAATTTCTCTATTACTTCTTCTTGACTTTTTTGATAAAGATTATCGATTTTACCATCACTTTGATAAATAGTGCAGTCAATTTTAGTTAAAACTTTTGTCTTCGGAATGAGATTCATAGCTTTTCGTTTAACTTCGTTAAGCTTTGATCCTAACTTTGATGTTTTTTCAGCAATATTGCATAATTTCAAAGCTTCGTTTTGAGATTTTAAACGATGTTCTATATCAGGACTAAAATATGCTAAAACGTTATCTGAACCTGTCCCAGGTAGCTGTAACTGCAAATCATGACTGCTCGAAATAAAGTATGTGGAAATTGAATCAATCGCTTGCCTTCTCAAAACGAGATCAATTGCTTGATCGTCTGTGCCACAATCATATCTACAGGTTAAATCATGAAATGTGACATCGATTCGTTTCGTCGATTTATATTTATCATCGAGTGCTTCACGCTTTTTCCCGTAGTGATCTTCACTTGAAATCATATCCTGCTTAAGATGGTAGCTGATATCTATCAATCTTTGCGATTTTCTCACTGTAGAAACTGCCATTTCCACACTATTAATATAGTTTCCTAAAATACTTAGTTTTTGCAAGAGTTGCTTAGACAGCCCGGTTTCTTCATTAATCGAGGAAAGCGAACTTGAAAGGGATTGAGACGTGGCTAAATATGCATTTTCTGTCGCAAGTAATTTTAATGCCAACTCCATGACTTTTATAGCTTCGTTTTTGTAATCTGTGTCATATGAATCGTTAAAAAACCAAAATCTACATTCAGGACTTACAAGACACCACCCTTTGCCAACAAGTGCTCCAGCGCTAAAAGATTCATCCAGTTCAATCGCGTGGTTAAAATATTCAAAAGCTATTTTTGTGTTGCCATTGTAAATGTAATCGTTTCCAATGCAGGTGGCATAATAAGGGCTTTTAATTACCTTAATGTAATCTTTTGAATCATCCCCTTCAAATATAGACCGAATTTCGCTTTCAAACTCTTCATATGCTTCCCAAATTCGATCACTGTCTAATTCAGACTCAACCTTTCGAACAAAAAGTGCCCACCTTTCCTCTACAGAACTAAGCATATTCGTCTCGTAGACATTTGGAATATGTCTACCGAAAAATGACGCAATTTTTTGAGTGCTCGATTTTTGAAGATTCAATTTCTCCCTCACAAATTGTAAAAGTTTGCAAAACTTTTCGAAAAGCTTGTCCTTTGTAGTAATTGTTTCTAAAGTATTAATTCTGAATTCCTCGAGAAACTTTTCTTCGTCATTATCTCGCTGCGCCCGCAAATTTTTATTAGATGTGGCAGATCCAAGCAAAATAAATTGAGCCGTGCCCAAATTATTGAGACGTGAAGTTCTACCGATTGCCTGATCTTCGGCTCTTTGACTCGTAGGAAGAAATGTCATACAGACATGAAGACCTCCACTGACTTCAATTGTCTTTTCGGTTTTTATGTCGGTGCCTCTTCCTGCCAAATTTGTAGCTACAATGACTTCACCCGCTCCAATTTTTTCCACACATTTTTCTTCATTTGTCAAATTGCTTGTGTATAATTTGACCGAATTTGCTCGGACAGCTTTCTCAGATAGTATTTGATAAATAAATTCTGCCTCACGAATCGTGCGACAAATAATTAAGCAAGCACGGTTCTTCTTCGTTTCAAATTCTGTGGACTGAATGATAGCCGAAATCCAATCTCTTTTTGTTGGAAGAACTAAATCCTCGTAATGAAAATATCGTTTTATGCTTGAATTCGGGACCTTAATTAAATCCACACTATAAAGCTGTGCAGTGTGCTTTTTTGCTGCTTCAGAGCCGAACGTCCCTGTAAATCCATAAATATTTTTAGATTGGAATCTTTTGAAAAATCCTAAAGTTGACAAATAATTTGTCGCAAGGTTTTCAGACGTCATTGGCAAATTATGCTTTATTTGCAAAAATTGATGAAGACCATCAGTCCAACTCGTGCAACTCTGAATTATGCCAGTTGTATCAAAATCAACTGGCTTTATAATGTCTTTGTCTACAATATAATGGACATTTTCCATATATTGTAGGGCAGTGAATGCATTATCGACCCAACGAGAAATTTGACTCTCCACAAAGCTTCTCAAATGTTTTGGCACAAGCATTTTATTTTCCGGTTTTATTTCGTACCCTATTACGGTTTGATCTGTCAGTAGAGCGAGCAAGAAATTTTCTAAATGATTGGAAATCCCTTTGGTCACATCTTCAATTTCGATACAAAGGTCCTTTGTATCATTGCCTCGCAGTATATAATCGTTGAAGTTGTCTATACAAACAATATTCCCATCACCATCAGCAATTGCAAGGGACAAAACTCCATCAACTAAATCCAACTTTCCCAAAGCTAAAAACGTGCGGTTTTCAATACGAAATATTCGGCTTTGAATTTCATTTAATTTTTGCCACACAAAATGGTAAATCAAGTGTAATTGATCCATTCCGGGAAGAGTTGATGACAGCCGGGTAAATTTTGAACTGTCATCAATAAACATATTGTCTACTTCGTCGACAATTACAACGTCTAGTTTCCAACCAGCTAGAGTCCCTAAACAGCTGTATTCATCCCGAAGGATATCAAATTGAAATTGAGATGCATCTCCAAACACCACAGATTTGGAGTAACAACTTTTAGGCCCTCTAATATAATTTTGCTGATCCCTATTGTGATCGACTGTTAAGTTAAACATTTCAAATAGCTGTCGGCTCTCATGGGCATCTCTTTCAGCCAATACAGGATTGCTGGTGACGATAAAGACACGACGACCTTTAAGTGCCAGCAAAATGGCCAATAATCGAATAATGGTTGATTTACCACCTCCGGTTACAACTTGCTGGAGTAGTCCCCTGTTGGAGACAGTCTTACAACTCATTCCAAGTAAACAACTTAAAATTTGCGTATCCCTAAGCTGATAGCTATAGCACTTCTCATTAGCTATCATTAAAACAGCTAGAGCTTCCTCAATAAATCCTTTCTTTTCAAAATAATTCGAATATGTTTTAACTTCTTTTGCCCAAGTTTGAAAATCTTTTTTCTCCCAACGGTCTATCTTTGTGGCACGGCATCGTTGCTGATCAATTTCAAGAGGTTCATAATTAAATAGAACAAGACATTCATTTTGATTATTGATATTTTGCACTTTTATACGCAGATGGTCGATGTCCACATTTTCTAGTTCAAGTTCATCTAAGAGCTGGTTTAGTGGTTTGATTGTAGAATCATCTTCAGAGCCATTTTCGAATATGTACTCTACAATAAAGGAGTTGGCTTTTATAAACCAATCTGAGAAATTTGCAGGTTTGGCTTTCATAAATTTGCTAATTCTGTCGACACATTCAATTGTTTGGGGTTTCTTTGGATCCACACGAAATTGTATTAAGAGAGTTATAATAGATGTAACACTCTCGGAAATAAAAGCAATTGTTTGGTCATTGGAATTGTTAAATGGGTGGAAAAGAGGCTCTAATTGATCAAATGAAAATTCTCTGTCAAATAATTGAGTTAGAAGATTTTTTGCCTTCAGCTTCGTATGCTCAGGAGCCATTCTTTTCGTTAAGCAATATGTTTGTAGCTGTTTTAGCATTTGTGAAGTGTTTGCGCATTTATATAAAGACAATTCACTTGTGTTCAGATGGTTTTCCGAAAAGAAATTTAATGCAAAATGCATTGTTTCCAGTGAGTCGATACTTTCAATGTGATTTAAAAGTTTTGAGAAATCTTGAAACTTGATTTTCGCTTCAATCCCTTGTACTAAAACATTTGCAGTTTTCCAATTTTGAAGAGAGTCGTCCAGTTTTTCAAATATCATTGCATATATAGCTTTGCTGCGTAAGTCGTTGAAAAGACTTTGGCGTTGCATTTGAATAAGTGCCGCAAAACTTTCAAAATCAATATGCACTAAAAATACAATTGTGTCGTCTAAATCAGATGCCCTTATTAATCCGTGGTCTACAGCAAGTAGCAATTTTTCAAGAACGTTGCAAAACAAATCAGGATTATTAGAATAAAAATCGCTCGACGACAGTGTTGTAAAATTATTAGAAAATGTGTATGTAAGTAGTCCTGATTTACTTACGCTTCGATATCGTTGGAAAATATCATTGGAAAGGATTTCGTATCGAATCGAAGATGGAGAAACATTTTTTAGAATTTTAAAACTAAGGAATCGGGCGAGACAAATTGTATGCAAAATATCCAAATTATCCTCACTCAATTCTAGAATCAATGGAATGTCTGCACTTTTAGATACTGATTTCAAATTATTTAAACTCCATTCTTGGAAAGTTTTGCTGCTTTTCCCAATTTGGTGTAATTTTCGGAGAGAATCAAAACTAGCAGTCCGGATTAAATTCTCTGAATCATTTAATCCATTTTCAAGAAACTTAATCATGATTGGACACGAATTTACATCAATTCCATGTAAATTACAACATTCAATGTATGTTAGAATGTACTGAGCTGATGCTATTTTAAAGTGCAACTTATTTATCTGCAAAGATTCTAAAATTGATGGAATTAAGTCAAAGTAGGAAGAAATATTATAGCCATCTAAACTTGCAGCATGTTTCAAAATCATTTCAAAGCCTTTTATAACGTCGGATTTAGTTACTGGCATTTTACTTGGATTTTTAATCACAAATTCGATTATCTCCATTAATTCACTATCAACTTGCAAATCAACGAAGTTAATTTTTCCCTGAATAAGAAACATCGAGATCAAATCTATAAAAACGAGGAGCATTTTCGCCATAGTATCAGACATGGTACTTGTTTGTCCTACTATTTTATGAACATCATCTATCACGGATTTAGTTTGATCGAAATCTAAGGGTGTACCATCGAGAATTTTCTGTTGAAGAGTCTCAATGCTCGTTAAGGAATTAATTTTTGTGTTTGCGAAGAAAACGGTCATTTCTATTTTCTGTTGATCATGGTTGGGAAGCTGATACTTGTCCAGAATAGCATTAAGAAGTTTTTGGAAGAACTTTCTGTGCTTTTTGCCATCTTTGGCAAATTCACAAAGTTTTTCAATTTCAACTATTGACAAGAAAAAAGCTTTCCCTTCTTCGTGAAAGTCTACAGTTTGTTTTACTATTTGGTACACCGAAAGAACCAAATCATCATTTAATTCTTCAATTCCAATTAATGCACTAAGTATATCCGTTGTAATCAAATGGATCATGTCTCCGTTAAGAGACAAAAGTTTTAAAAGCGCTACAGCTTTTCCAATAAGAACAGTGTTAGTAGATGCAAAAATATCTTTTACACAAAACAAATACTTTTTCACCCCTTTATGATCATCCTGATCTTCAGAAATTGTCAGTCGTTCAAAATAGTATTCTACATTCCTATTAGCAGTAATATAGTCTCTTTCAACAATTTGCTCGGGTGTTAAATTGTAGCGTCCTACTATTTCCAAAACTATTTCGTTGAATCTTTTATCGTCACTTTCCCCACTACATTGCAACAGAAATGTTAAATCCTTACTGTCCAAATTGGATTTACAATTTTTCGACATCTCTAAAAATCCAAGGGCACAATGAAATGCTACATTATATTCCGAAGAAGAAATACACCGCCTGAAGACAATTTTTGCATGTTTTATAACATCACTTGACTCAGTGCATTTAATGATTTTAGGCAAAAATTTCGCAAATTGTTTGCGACATAATTCATCGCTTTGAAATCGTTGCAGCAATTTTAATGTGATTCTATCGGACAATTTTATTACATCGTCAGAGCTTTCCGTTTTTGCGATAGCTACAATTGCATGGAAAATATCAGAAAATTCTTCATCACTGAGTTGCCACTCCAGGAAATGTTCTAATTTAGATATGATCATTTTTGAATCAGAAATGATTTGATTGTTATTCAGCACATGGGAAACAAGTTGGCAAAAGGAAGAAATTAAAACTTTGTCACTTGTAGTATTTACCACACTGTTTAGTTTAGATAGTAGAAAGTCAGGAATCGGTTTTCCATGTTCACTAATAACAACGTTCAGAATGTTTGTTGTAAGAGTAGTTATTTGCTCATCAGTTCCAATAATTTCTGTAAAGGCTTCGAAATTGTATGGTGTCAAAAGTTTACCAGAATTAACACATTCTAAGAGATACTTGAGGCTGGAAACGATATGGGAAGACAATTCACGAACGCGTCCTGCTCTTACCATTTCCAAAACACCAAAAGCAACATCCCCTAAATCTTGATTCCCATCAGCTTTGTCAAGCAATGTGAAGGCCCTCAAACTTGCATCCTTATTGTGACAATACAAGTCTTTAACAAGTGAATCAATTACTTTCTCTGTAACTTTTTGGCCGTTTTCTATACACTTTTCGAATATTAAGTTGCCACGACACAGAACATTTTCTAAGGCAAACATAGTTTGCAATGGAATCTCTTTGTTATGTGACACAATTGTATGAAGAACCTCCAGAACGGAATACACATAATTTTTATCTACGCTAAGAATGTAATTGAAAATTTCGAAAACGTTATCGGGAATAGTCTGGCCATTTTTGACCACATTTAGAAAAATGGTCATAATGGAATTGTTAATTTCGTCCGTAAAATCTTTGTCACCTAATGTGAGTTGATCGTAGACGAAAAAGTCGTTAATAAGACCGATATCATCGTCATATATTGCGAGAGTGTAATCTTTTGATAAGAAATAAACGTAAACGGAAACTGATAAGATTCTAACGTCATCTACTGGATCTCTAGTTAAATTTGCTAGGCGGGCAACAGTTTCCGCAGAAATAACATTGAAATGTTTTCTTTTGCAATAAAGAATTTCGGCTACGCAAATCCTTGTTTGTTTGTCTCGATTTTGTTCCAAGCAATTCAAAAGGGTTTCGAGAGATGGATCTTTTAAATGATACTTTCCGGATCTGTTCAAAGATTTCAAACAAAGATCAGCTACGTAATAGGAAATTGCAGTGCCCCTGTTGAGATCCTTATTGCAATTGAAATTATCAGTTTTTTCTCCATTATTTTCTGAAACTTGACTATTTTTGGATGATTTATTTACAGGGCGGACAAATTTAATTCCGCTGTCAGTTTGTACAGCTTGAGTTTCATCAGACAATTTATCTAGCAGATGTGCGTCGATAGAATCAACATAGACATCTTCTTGATCGACTGCTTTCGCCAAGGCAATAATAGCAAAGTAAGCTGCTTCTTCACTCAAATTCCTAATGCAGGAGACTAGTGATCGAACAATGCTACCCAAATCAATCGAATTGAATGCTGAACGTCCCTTCTCAAGTCCTAGAATAATAGATGGAAATACAGCGATGGACATATCAGACTCTCGAACGGTGACATCTAATAATTTTTTGAATTGTTTAGGGGCTAATATTCCATCTGCAGAACTGAAAGTCAGATAACTATGAATGATATCAGCACAGCCTTTTCTTTTTGTCATAAATCGACTTGAGGTTATTATGTCAACCAGTCTATCTTTGACTTCTGTAGTAAAATATTCATTTGATTTTAATGGATTCCAAGTCTGTTTCCTGATGGTAAGCAAATATTCGTCGACATCTGTGTCGTTTTCTGTACTCTCTAGCTGACTAAGCGCCATTTCGAACAATTCCAAATTACCTGTATCTGATGTGGAATTTTTTAATATTTTAAATACAACTGCAATAATCTGTTTAAGTTTTGCACAATGACCGTCGAAAGTACGCCATTTATCTATCACATCCAGTCTGTGACGGGAAGAGAAAATAGGTTTTCTCAAACTGCAATTATAGAGTGCCTGAATAGCATTGTATCGAAGTGTACCCAAATTTTCCGGAGAAAAATTGAAGGAGGGAGTAGATGATACACACTTGAGTAATTTGTCAATTAAGTTATCGTCCAAAGGACGAGTTTTTGAATAGATCAAGACAATCTTAGAGATATCTATATTAAGCTCTTCGGCACATTTACCACCCCAACTCCAAGTAAAAAAGTGATATTTGAGTAACTTTCCCTCTAGATAAGTATTAACATCCTCATGACGAAGAGCTATACAATTTGACCCGGCTATTTGTAGCAAGTTGCTTACTTCGTTATAAGTATCACGATACCATCGTAGGTCACTGCCCGCGTTAATAGCTTCATCATTTGGAGTCTGATCAGTTCTTATAAATCGATCTTTTAGTCGATCTTTCTTTGCCTTTAAATTTTCAAAAAGACTCAAAAGCAGAACTTTCGTTTTTTCGCTCTCGAAATGGTTGCTTCTTATTGAAACAGCAGTCTGAGTTTGCGTGACGTATACCCCAGCCCGAATTTTGACATTGTGAGGAAATTCAATTGTACCAAAATTCGGGAGACTAGAATCACAAATTGAATCGATTGATATTCGCTTGTCATTTTTGCGCCGAATTTGATCAAATAGATATTCTTTTGCATTCTCACTAATGTTATTACTGGAAGCAAAAATGTTGTGAGGCAATTCATATTCAAAGCTAATATTTGGAGTAAGATAACCTAGAGCCCAAGTTAGCTGGGATTTAATCTCTGGATCATTAAACTTCCTATAAGCAGACAAAATTAAACGGAAAATCTGTTCCTGACGACCTGAGTCTGCATCAATATACTGCTCTTGACATAATTTTTTAACAGAATATCGAATAGCTTGAGAAATCTTTTCAGCAACTATACCATTATTGGGTCTTTCCAAACTATCACATAACCAATCTATGCAAAGAATAATTAGTGACGGTGGAAGTCCACATCTCCTAGCTATACTTCTTATAATATCTGGCTTAAAATCTATACATTCACCAATTTTGGACCCACACAAATGCAGGAAGGATTCCAATCCCGTAAAATCGAAGCTTCTGCTCAGATTTTCTAATTGGCAAAAAATGTCTAAAATTTCACTTGTTACGTTCCTTGTAGCCATTGTCACATTATTGTCTATGGATTGCTGTCTTAAATTCTACTGAATATTCTTAATCTTATTACAGTCAGTTACCTCTAAACAAAGGGCCCACTTCGAGCATGAGAAGAATGGTTGATTCGTTGTCTGTATAGTTGAAATGTTGATTGGACACTAAATGGTTAACTTGTGATGGTTGATTCTTGACTGTATGGTTGACTTGTTGACTGTATGGTTGACTTGTTGACTGTATGTTTGACGCGGCTACTGTTTACCACTGTAATTGCACAGATCTTAGTTCGACTGTCGTCTGTCGCCTCAGAAATCTGTGTAAAGCGTTCCAAGTAAGAGATTATGAAACAATAATAAATACCACAGACTGAGTATGGCGATAATACAATTTTTTTTATCCGAACAAGTGCAACGCTCCGTTAATAATTTTAGACCCGTACGACTCTGTCGGCGGATCTTATAGTTTCGGCGCTAAGTTTGTAACATTGCGATTCCAACTCGGCAAATAGGGGCGCTACATTGGGACATGCCCACAGATGCCAAAAGTGAAAAAAAACATAAGGAACAGACTCGTACGAACGCAGCATCAGTCTACCCGTACAT
>JANVCI010104445.1:0-11499 GCA_026413465.1 Trichosia splendens | reverse complement strand
AGATTGTGTGGAAGAGGACGTGAAGAAATTGGGAGTGACGTCATGGAGAAGCCTAACCGAGGATCGTCTCCACTGGAGACAAGTTGTGGAGTCAGCCAAAACCCGCTGGGGTTAGTACGGCTGTTAAGTAAGCAAGTAAGTAAATAAGTGAGTAAGTAAGTAAGTAAGAGTAACTCATCAAGTGGCAACTCATCGTAAAATTGGATACATTTGCTTTAGATGTTTTCTTTTTCTTCTTGAATTGTTTTATCTTGAAGGGGGTCGTTTGTTTCATACCGTAGCGTAGAATCGATAATGTATGCCTTATTAGTATCATTTGCATATACTTCTTCGAAGCAAAAAAACTCCTTTGCACGTAATAACTCGGTGATTTTATTTTTGATAACATGGTGGTCAAATATTATGGAAATTTCAGTTATAAAAATCATTGCAATTGCATCCCAGCGTTGGAATGACAGTTAGGGATACGAAATAGGACATAAAACTGTCCAAATTCATAATCACGTTAAACTTTTTTTTGTGGATATTATTATCAAGCGACCCCTTTAGGTGGGTTAACTAATTTAAAGTGAGGTTTACCAGATACATAGTTTCCCATAGCTCCCAGAGATACCGGTGTGCGCCAATTATAGAAATAAGGACGTTCATTTCGACTTTGCTCATGAAAAGTACATTGCCGACCTACGTTTTAATAGAAAGGAGCCATGAATTAGAGGTGAATAACTTTGCTTCCAAAGGTAATTTCTAACCCAATGAAAGATGAAGGCATCGCCGGAAGATAGACAAAATAGTTCAAGTGGTTTTAGAGTTATGGGATTTCCTATCAGATCTACAAGGTTTCGTGAACCTCCACCAAGTTTTTTATATTTTTGCTAGATTTATGACATCACTGAGGAGGTTAATTAGGAGTTTCCATCTTAGGGATGTTAGTTAACTTCCTTCAGGTTTTATGTACTTCCTGCTGGATGTAGACATAAGCAATATGGTTAAGAGTGAGTTCCTACCTTAGGGATTGTTCTTCGGATTCCCTATCAGATCTACAGGTTTTCGTGAACTTCCACCAAGTTTCTTGTATTCTCTTCAGGCAAACGAACTCTCAAGCGTTACTCGGACGACCAAAAAAAGGCTAGACGATAAAAACTTCGAAAAGAAATGTCTTCTCTCTGAGATTATTCATTTCGAAAAAGTACTTCTAAGCCCGACCATTAACAGTTTAATGTGAAGCTATATTGATCAGTGTGCGAGTCTTCCGAAAATTCATTTCCCCAATTTCAATTCTTTACTCGCTTTATTTCAGAGTGACATTTTCTATGCGTAATTTTTGTGTTATTAAAAGCCAGTAACAGTTACCAGTGTTACTAGTTACCAAGCGGTAAAATAATTTTAAGAAAAAATTGCTATTACAATCCATCTTTTCTCATTCAATCGTGAACCACACGACAACTAAAGCATCAAAAATGAAATTGATATTTTATTTACTTTGAACTCCCGGTCCCGGATGCCCACTTTTTTGTGAATGAAGTCTGAATCATCCTTTATCTCAATTAGTATATGTGTTACACACAAAAGATGTAAAAAACATCCACTCCTACACCATAACACGGATACGTTTATCTTTAACGCGGAAACGGAAATCTCGCCATGCTCTAATGCAACAACGGAAAATGAACAAACATTTGCAGAGGAGAAGTGCTGTGTGTGAAAATTTTCTTTTGTTTTTTTTTTTTCATCTGAAATATTTTTGATTTATTGCCTGCCACCTCAGTTTCTTCGTTTATCTGGTACTGGAATAAGTTTCTTTGGCAAAATTTCTTGCAATTTCATTCTACTCAAAACCAAATTCTTGTCTAATAAATTGTCTCTGCATACGTCCGACAGTACGAAAAAAGAAACCCAAATGCAAATGGTGTTTCTTTTGTAAAACTTTTTCCACTTGAAATAGTGTCATTGGTTGGTTAAGAAAAGAACTTTAATTGTCTACAATAGGTAGCTGGTACACGTATCTAGATAAGTAACTAGAAGTAAAACAATCCAACAATTAATCCCATGGGTACCATTTTGTCTACCTTTAATGCAGATCGTATTGGTCCCACAAGAACACTGAAATAAAATGGTGTGTCGTCAGAATTGTCTTAAACTTTAACAAATACACCATCACAGTATTATATGGGGATAAATAGCGTACGTTTCGTTTGTTTCTTTCTTTTATGTCGACAATACAAGTTGGAGAACGACTTGTACTTAATTCGCTTTCCAAAAGAGTATTTTAAATATTCTTACAGTGTCTATGCAAATAGAAATGAGGTATATACATTGTCACCAAAAGATATATTTACTTGAAGAACCAAGCGCTCCATATACACACTACATAGTGGATTTTTCTATAGCTAAAGAACGACAATGAGCATTAAAACAGAGAATATCGACGAGGAATGCTTGAAATTGCTGTACTTATAATACCACATCTTAAAGCGAATTGTCGTCACAATTGGTCTGTGGTAGTGGAAGGTATTATGACGATATTTGGAGAGTCTTAAAATAAAATTGGGTATAAAATACAGTTACGTGGTTCTTGGGGGACTGTATAGTGAAATTATTTCACTCCAAAGTGTCAGATTAAATTAAACGAGTATATTTAAGGCACATGGCGCGAATGAAAGGAACATTTACTGCTTCATAGTCCAGTAACTATGTTCTACTATAAATTGCTTATTTCTTTGGAATACAGCTGTGAATGTGAATCTTTCGTCTGTAGAATCTGTTCAAAACAACACGAGGGAAGCTAAAGCCTTCGAAGTCGTCAAATTTTGATGTCGAAAAGGTTTCTCTTAAATATCTCAGAACATCTCCAATTGATTTCCATGTGTTACAGTTGTAGGACTACGTTGTCAAACAACAATGTGTTGGTACAACACTGTTGTAGTGAGGAGATGGGACCTAGGAAGTGGTTTTCTAATATGTCAAGAATTTCTCTAACGATTTCGATGTCTTGAAGGCTTAACTTCCCAGGGTCGCTTCATAACTTTCCCGAACGACTCTCCAAATATCTCGACATTTTTGTGTCTTCCATAAAATTGATTATGTAGATTTTAGTACTGCCCAAAATTTGTACATTTTCCTCAGTACAACAGAACGAATTTCAGAACATTTGGTGACAAAAACTTAAAATACACTCCTTGCACCCATCGGGTATTTGTCCAAAAGTCTAATGGCATACCTCCCCTCAGTCAACCTTTCAAATATCATCACAGTAGCCCTCATACTTACCGAGATGTTTCATAAAATACCCCAAATTTATTTTTTTTGCCCATGCCTCGGCGGGCTGACAAAGCCGCTACAAGAAAGGACATAAACTATCTGTGATATGAATGGGTCATGTGTGCGAAAAAGAATTGTCTTTATTTGTTTAAAGCTCCACAACCTCCTGCAATTGTTTGAAGTAATAAAAAATAACCATTGTAATGGTAGAACAAAGGAAAATTTAAATTTTAAAAATAAGTAACGAGTCTCTGTTTCACACATGACTTAATCCACATTATAGTCGACTAATAATCGACTGAAACTAAACTATAAGTTGGTCGTTCACATACAGTCGTACGAAAAAGAATTGTCTTAAAGTAGTTATGACTACACAAATTCCAAATGAAGTTCATATTCATAACATTTCATCACTTCATCCATTCTTATTAACATTTGAACATATCAGGAAGAATATATAAAAGAGAAATGAGAATATTCATAGCAAATAAACTTTCTTAAATCACAAGAAACGCGGACATGTTACACACATTGGCTTAATGAAAGAACTTTCAGACAATTTAATTCCTAACACTCAACTTCCTTAATCTCTATGAATCTTCAATAGCATAACATTAAGTGGACACATATATATATTTATTCATTCTATTATTGTCTTGTCCGTCGAAGGGAATGAAAAAAAACATAGATATTTATGTCGCATCATATCCGATTTTACGAAGGTTTTTGATGACCATTATTGAGAGATTTAGAAGGATTATTTATGAGATATTTGTTTTATGATTTAAATAGACAAAAAGTACTTGATTTATAACGCTTCACTTCCTGTACAAGGTGAATTATATGAGAATTAACCCTATTTTTGATACACACAAAGTATCATGTCACTCAACCCACACGGAATATTATTTCACACAGTGTGTGTAAAGGTGTAAAAACGCAAAAAACCAAACTTTTATTGTAATCAATAATTAATAAACATTTCTAATAGGATTACAGAAAATAAATGGGGTTGAATTGCGTGTTATTATAAGTGTTGAGTACTTAATTCTATTAAAATATTTGAATAATTTATTAAAAAAGGTAAAACATGTTGTTAAATTGACATGGCTCGGAAATGTATGATTGAACGGGTTTGATTAACCATTTGTTTGATTTAATAATTGGATTAAGGGGTGGAGAAAATGACAAAGCGTCCGTGTTGGTGTTTTTATTGCTAGATTTAATGGATGCGTTTGAGTAATTTTCCGAAAATAGTACTCCCCCATATCTTCTCTGTCCAAAGGAAATGTTGATTAATTCAACAGTCTGGAATGATAGTTGGTTAAAATTCCTGTCATAGAATTTCAAAAGTCACATCATCATCACAACCTTTAACTTTACTCCGCGGGGGGGTCTAGTGTGTCTAGGAAAAGTCGCCATCTTATTCTGTTTGGTGTTAGGGCCTTCACTTTGTTCCATTCCTTGCCAGTTGCTCTAGCTTCACTTATGACTGTTCCTCTTCATGATATTTTTGGTCGGCCTACTCCAAGAGTCTTTAAGCTTTTCAACATTTAACCTTCTCCATGCTGCGGCCACATAACCTTTACCTAAATTACTAAGTTGGGTATACCAGTTCTCATGCAAGTACGAAGGGCCAGTGCTCATGCAAGGACGATAGGTATCTTCACTTCTTGATATTGATTTTGACAAATGAACTAACGGAATATCTAGTACGTGATTCAGTCACGGTCATGGCCATTCCCTACTCTTAAAATTAATTTTTGAGGTAAAGCATATTTCAGAAAATTGCTGGAATGTTGAACCCGGCACAATTTTCAATGTTAAAAATCCTGAGATTCTGCTTATTGTCGTGGTACGTCAAATATGGAAGGCTCCCGAAACATACCTAAAGATAAATCAGGTCTGTTCATTGCAGAAAATCTTTGAAATTGAATAGTTGTTTTAGGAAGAAAATGTGATAAAGAATGGGGAATATTCAAAGTGCTGATACCCAGTAGAACCTCCATTTTATCGTGGGACGTATTTTGTTTACAATTAGTTGCAGTAACCAAATACCGTAATTACCCAAAAAAAAATCGAGAAAAATTTAGGAAGTAGCATTTAGGGTTAGTCTATTAGCCTTGCAAGCATCCCACAGTCAAATTACAGAATCCGTTTTGTGTGGTTTAAAAGAAAAAAAAATTGAGTTTTCTAGTTATCGGATTCAGAACAAAGTCAATTTAGCGAAAATCGTAGTACAAGATGTTCCTAAAATTCATTTATTAGAGATAACCTAATCTCGTGTTTGAAAATAAAAACTAAAACAATTGTTATATGTAAATACCAAACCGAATGTGAATTATCTGCAAGTATACGATGAGTAGTTGTAAACAGTTATAGTTTTGATATAATTCATCGATCATATGCACATACGTATTTTCAATGTACGAGAACCAAATATTTCAAATTTTCAGTGCTTAACAAATTCAAATAATCTACCATTGTACGTTACACGAATACCAGATCCATAGAAAAAAGAGCAGTGTGAAGAGATAAATGGTTATAAGTCTGCAAAGTAAGAAAGCATAACGCTATAACCGTTTTAATTTCAAAATTATTTATAACCGCGAACTAAACAATTTCACTCATTTTATAAAACATTTACAATATTCGCTGTCTGTTCGACAAAGTTATAGTATATTGAGTGATTTTATTTTTTTTTAGTTTTGCTTTAATCATAAAAACTAGCAATTATGTCTGCAGCTACAACCTACATAAAATTAATTCGAAATTTAAGGTCTAACATTGATTATCTTACGGTTTTTATTGTAATGCCAATTTTTACTTTAACATTTTTGACCGACTTTATACCGAAGGAGTGATATTTTAAATATAATGTGTATGAGTACACGTAGTTCCAGTTCAGCCTCCAATAAGAACTAAATTTTCCTTGTAGAACTATTTGAAAAAGAGAAACAATATGCATTACCGTTCTTTTAACATCAAAACAAATAAAAACGTTAAACGAAGAAAATGGCAATATTTGATTTGATCAGAAGCGTAAAAGATGTTCATGATTAAGGGCTTTATTCTGGATAAAAGATCTCTTACCATACAAATTTTAAAAGTTAAGAGAAAAACCACATGTTAAACAATAGAAATGTTTGGTAACTTCTAACTTCACAATGTCATCGAAAGGCCCTCTTACGTTAAGAGAAGAATTTGAAAGAGTCTACTACTTTGCGTTTGAAAGACATTGAACGAAGAAAATGGATATGTAGGAGATTCATCATCATCTGGTCCTGTACTCCGCGGGGGAACATATAGCACCAACAAACTGTCGCCAGCGAACTCCATTTTCTTCGCCGAATCATTGTTGCCATATCTTCAACTTCGGTGATTTGAAATAACGTTCGGCTAAAAGATTCTAAGGATACGTCTTAAGCAGCTGTTTACAAACACTCGGATTTGAGATTCTATCGAACTCGTCATATTCCATCTTTCGCAACCATACAAAAGCCCTGAGAGGCAATTTATCTCAAAGATTTTTATCTTCAGATTTCTTGAAATTTGGCAAGATCTCCACACGTTGTTTAACGCTCCAAATGATTGTCGCGCTTTTTGTATCTGCATCAGCGCCACCATCTTTTGCTTCCGAGGTATTTGAAGCTTTCAACTTCCATTATTTGTTTACCATCGATGGGGAGAACACAGTTTCGTGACGCACATACCCGAAGTATTTTCGTCTTATCGGAGTTCAGATTTATACCGACTTGCTTTCCAAAATGAATGAGTCGATTCCATTTGATCTCCACGTCTCTTCCGATATGCGTTAACAATCAAATATCGTCAGCAAAATCTATATCGTCCAAACGGGCTGCGATACTCCACTGAATACCATTTGATTGGGCATTCGCTTTTCCCATTGCCCAGTCCAAAACGAGTAGAAACAAAAGTGGTGAGAGAACGCATCCTTGTTTTACGTCAGATTGAATGGTGAATCATTCTCCAAGCTTTCCACGATGTATTATTATTCTACATTTCGTTTCTCTATAGTGTCCGTAAACCAGCTTGCCTGTAATCGATTAAAGTTGTAAAAACATGTGGATGCCGTTTCAAATTTGACGAAACTAACATGATATGTGGTAAGCAAATGTGTCTCAAATCCAAGTCTTCATAATAGACAGAGCCCACGAAATGCCCATACCCTCATCATTCCACGGATTGATTCCACATTATCTTACTCAACCATATGTGGTGAACAAAAATGGTGTAGCACTTTTATTTATGTCTGCTCTGAATGTTTTCCATATGAATTGACAATTACCATTTTCGTCATCTTACGCGGGTTAGACACCAAACCAGTGCCAAACTGAACACTCTGCTGGCAATGTATGGTAAATATATTGACAAGAAATGTTTGTTTGTATCTTCATAATTAAGATTTTCGTTTTCGCGGTGGTCTAAAAATCTTTTATGATCTTTTCATGATATAAGGAAAAAGTTGTACAAAGCGCTTTTTGTTTTTAATTGAATTTTGGTCTCAATGGGAAATTAGTTGTGTAAATAAAATGTTAATGATATAAGAGAACTGAAAATAAACAGTCATGCACAAGTGACAACTTGTTTCTATCTAACACCCATATACCATATAACGAATATTAATTGAATATCTTCAAAATTCCCTTTCTCCTCACTAAATTCAAACAATCGAAATCTGACACTAGCTTGTTTAAAAAACAATTACATTAAATGTTACAATCACACCCCAACCCCAATAATACGTAAATACGATTTTTCGATGTTTTCTCGAAGGGATTCTATTCATCTTGTATTTACTAGATGTTCATAGCTAGGATCAATTTCCCCCACATTTACCTAAAACACATTATTTACTGGGCTGCGCGATAAAGCTATATTCCATATAACTGGATGAATGGTGGCTGTCTATGTATTTTATGTTATTCATCCTCTACATCGAGTTTATTATTTTGATTGTAAATCTACATGCGATTATTGGGATGTGCATTTAAAAGGATTGAGATGAATGGTACAACTGGGACTTCACAAAAGGGGAATTGAGGGATTTTTGTTCATTTATTATCAATAATTGCATATCAGAACATATGTTGTATGAAAATTTGAATTGTTTAGAGAATAACATGTTGAGTGCGAGTTTTTAATGAAATGTGGGGGAAATTCAGAATTGAGAACTATTTTCTATACACATTTTGATTGAACATTGCTCATTGGATTCGAGATAAATTAAAAATCAATACATTTGAATGAAAGAATAATTTATTTAAGACTACACTTCAACTAACAACAAGCAGACAATGGAATCAACGAACAGTTAAACAGAGAAAGGTGAGGAGAACTTTTCAAAAATTCGCCAAGAAACCAGCTCAAAATATAAGAAAGGCATAATTGAATTTTTGCGACCATATAGCAGTATAAGGTCGTATTTAAAAAAAAAATCCTGAAAAGCGAATCCTCGAGAACCTAAGATTCTGAAAGGTCGAATATTTAAGTTTGAACTTTTTCTTTATTTCGACATTTGACTTTTCGATTCCTCTTGTAACTTGTAAAAATGAGAGTTCCTCTTAAAGCAATTTGCCTTTCGAGTATTCAGTCTGACAAAATTCGCCCAGTTAGGATTCGGACTTTTGGTATTCGAATTCTCGAAAAGCGGTATTTCTAAAAGGCCCTGCAAAACGAATGGGATTATAACCAAATTCAAGGAATCGCACTTTTAAAATTCAACGTTTAGACTGTTTGTAAAATACCAGAAAACCTGTAAAGAACTGAATTTCGCTTTCGGGTCTACTGAAAATAAGCTTTTTTTGGTCAATTGAATCTACTAATTCCGAAAAGCAAAAAAAAACATCATCATTTTTACATTTAACAAATTTAACGCTAATTTCTTATACCATTGATAATGGCCTATTACCAAGAAAGAACAAAAAAGGAACAAATAACCATCAAACAGTTCTTTGGTTGCTGCAATTCGTCCAAAAATTTAATAGAACGTTTTTGAAATAACATCTCTTGATTAAACTGGACTAAGTCTACTAGGTCTACTGGATGAGCTAAACTCATTTTGACATTTTTTGTTGCTTTTCTTTTGTTTATTGGTCTGTTGTTGTTAGTGGTGTTCAAATGCATATATAATTATTGGCTCAAGTTCTTTATCAACTAAAAATAACACGCGAAATAACCAATCTAGATCCCAGAAATTATATTCAAAGCTTTCGTAACTCTATTCTACGTATTTTACAACTTGTTTTATTAGAGTATTGAATGACATATATGAAATATAGCTAACAACAAACTGTTCATTCCTAGTTCATTTCTCGTTTGTTCCATACTTGCTTCTATTATATTTTAAAAAGCAGTGAATTTTTGGGGTTTACTGTTAAACAATTAATTAACAGCTGGGCTCTAAATGGGGCGTTGGAAGTTTTGACAGTGACCTTGGAATTTTTTAACGGGACCTTCACTAAACAATCGGTAATAATTCGCTTGCCAAGAAAATCCGTTCGTTTTTCTGACCTTTGAAACTTTTTGTACTAAAAACAAAAATGTAAAAAAATTTAAATGAAAGATTTCGACCGGACTTAATGCCCAAAAATTCGTTCATAATTCGTTCATTCTTAATTCATCAAACAATGTGGAGACTGTGACGGTATATCGATATGCAAGAGGTAGCTATGAGCGTATAAGTCTGCAGCTGGAAGCAGTGAATTTTCAACATAAATTCGCCTTTAGAGGTATTGATTCAGCGTATGCATTCTTTCACCAAACCATAAAAACTCTTATCGATAAAAACGTTCCCAAGGCAACGGATAAAGAAATACGCCAACAAGCCAAAATGGTGGAACCATCAGCTTCAACGATTGAAAAACCGTCGAGACAAACTTTACAAACGGAAATCGAGAGGTCGAACTGTATTAGAATATGAGGCAGCTCTTCACGAGCTCAATGAATTAAATGATCGTCGCTAAAATGAATATATTTTCAGAGCACAAGAGAATATGAAATCAGACCCAAAGGAATTCTGGAAATTTGCTAGAATCAATAGGGGTGTTGATAATTACCCGAATGAAATGTATTATGGCGATCGCGTTAGTGGAACAATGAACGAAACAGTGAATCTGTTTGCAGACTATTTCGAATAGATTTAGGTTCCTGATGAATACCCTTGGGAATTCGACGAAATTTACGCTCCATCACGTAACTCTGTGGATATAAGTATCTCGTTGTTCGACATAGAATCTGCGATATATTTGTTAAAATGGAAGAGTGGAGCTGGATCTGATGAATTGTCACCATTTGTCATCAAAATGTGTGCCTCTGCGATAGTGTGGCCGGTTTGGCTGTTGTATTCAAAATCATTTGATGAAGGAAAAATAGCTGACGATTTAAAAGTCTTTCGCATTGTGCCAGTTTACAAAAGGAAGGGTAAAAAATCCTAAGTGAAAAATTACAGAGTCGTCGAAATCGCACCGATAATCATGAAAATTCACGAGATTGCGGTCAAACGCAAGATTAGTGAAATTTTTGAACCTTTGTTAGTCGATGTTAGCTCATAAAGCGTTCGAACATGCTACTCAACTCGACATATTTTACGGAAACTTCAAAACAGCGTTTGGATAAGACATCTGGTTGTAAAACTTGGGCGATTTAACATTGAAAGGAAAACGGCAAAATGGATATGTGGATATTTGAGAGGACGGAAGAACACTGTTCCAATTGGTACTGTTAAGTCTATAATGTACTCATAACCCTCTGGTGTGCCACCGGGAAGTTCGCTTGGTCCTCTAATGTACAGCGTATTCATCGATGGCATTTCTGATATTGTTGAGTTTGCCATTGTTCGCTGATGACATCAAACTGGCGTTGGAAATATATGATCACAGAGACACAGTGCGAATGCAGCATGACATCAACAACTTATGGAAGTGTGGAAAAATCGTCTCTATTTCAATGAAGCCAACTGCGTTGTATTTAGTGTTTATCGAGACAACACAACATTCATTGAGGGGGTATATAAAATGGGAGAGCACACCATAAAATGAGTGGACGAGGTGCGTGATCTCGGTGTTTTGATCAACAGATGGTTGCATTCTGGCCCTCATACTGAGCAAATTACGATAGTCGGATGTATTAAATATTATTCAAATGGAAACTATACACTTGAGACCCAACGCATATTATATACGGTATATGTTCGGTCAAGATTGGAATTCGCATCGGTTA
>JANVCI010103334.1:0-11500 GCA_026413465.1 Trichosia splendens | reverse complement strand
GTCCTAAATTTGTCATAACATTTTTGAGAAGTTTGTCATAAAAATGTCATAAAATATTGTCAAATTTGTCATAAATTATGACACCCACTTTTGCGCTGGGACCCCTGCGATTGTATAATATACTTGCGAACACTTTATATGGAATGTTTATGAGAGTTATGCCTCTGTAGTTGCCACACTCTAACTTGTCACCCTTCTTATAAATTGGACAAATGATGCCGAGTTCCCATTCCTCCGGTATTTCTTCATTTTCCCATATGTGTTGTGTTTCCGGTACTTCTTCGCCTTCGTGTGTCCCTGCTTCTCTCTGGTTAAGCATTTTTCGTGGACATTTGTCCTTAAAATGTCCTGATTTTTGGTAGAAATGTGTCCCTAATTCGTTAATAGGACAAGCAAAATTTCTGTGGAACCCCTGAACAAGTTTCGGAATTCAAATACTTGGGATAACATTTTTGGACGATGGCAAGCTAGTTAAGGAGTTTGAATAAGAAGGAAGAATGGTAATGCAGTTGCTACTCAATTAAGGTCACATGCATTCAATAAAAAGGATTTAGGCAGCAATACGACACTGACAATACGCAATCTTCAGACCAACAATTTTGTAGGGCAGAAAGAGTTGTGTGGATTGTGGTTATCTTGTGCATGACGAATATGAACGTTTTTAGAATGATAGCCGGAACAAATCGTAGGAGACAAGCGACTCAAAAATACTGCGAACTGGAAAAGGAAGTGATGCAGAAAGCGAGAGAAAATAAACGAAAATAAGCAAATGATTTAGCTGGCCAAACTCAACTTGCAGCTGAACGAAAACAACATGCATGAAATGTATCGCTAGGCGTGTTTCTGGAAAACCACCTGATACAGATAAGCCTCTGTTCTTGAAAGCCCACCCGAAACTGTCACACAACGTAGTTTAAATGAGTCAATACCAACCTCAAACGAAATCATGACCGCCATTAAGCAGTTGAAGAACAATAAAGATGATAAGATCATGAGGTAAAAAGAGATTTGCTGCATCCGATAGTTAGTGAAGTGTGGGAAACAGAGATTGTTACAGAAGAATTTACTGGCGCTTTGATCATAAAACTAGCGAAGAGAAGCGATTTAACGGTATGTAGTAATTGACGCGCTATCGCACTTAAACACAATCAACAAAATTCTTTCAATCATCATTACCGACCTAATATCGAACGTTCTAGAGCTAATGCCTCGCAAGCAGCAAGCTGGCTTTAGACCTTACAGATCATGTATCGACAAAATCAACAGCTTAAGAATCATCATGGAGCAGTTAGTGGAGTTTAACACGCCGTTGTACTTGGTTTTTGTGGATAGTTTGGATCGAAATAAAATGTGGAAAATTTTGTGGAGTTATGGCAACCCTCTATCGCAGTCGAAAATGCTGTGTTGTACACCATTGAACTGTTTACTGTTGATTCTGTTGTCGAACAGGGATGTGTGTTATCGCCTCTCCTATTCCTACTTGTCCTGGATTGGGTTATGCGCAAAGTTAATACTGGTGACAGAGGAATTCAGTGGGCGCTGGCTCAGAAGCTATTGATTTTGCTGACAATTTGGCTCTCACTCTGTCGATCGATGGTGTAACAATAAGAGAAGTGGACTTTGGTTACCTCCTAAGTTTCTTATCAGGGGATGAAGGAGCGGATCTCGAAGTACGGAGTCGTATTCAATAAGCGCGCCAAGCCAGGCTCAACAATATTTGGAACTCGTCTGAACTAACAAGAAACCTGAAACTTCGATTTTGCAAGTCATGCTGTATCGAAATTCAAATCTAAGTTTTCGTCAACAGATGCCTTAGACGCATACTGCGAATACGTTGGCCAGGAGTTATCAGCAATGCAGAATTGTGTAGCACTGCCAATCAAATGAAATCATTGATGAAGCATCGAAAGTGGAATTGGATCGGTCACCCCTTAAGAAGACTTGCTGGTGATATAGCGAAAACTGAATTAGACTGGAATCCGCAGGGAACCCGAAAAAGAGGCCGACCAAAGCAAACTTGTAATAGAACATACGTCAAAGAAACGAGAGCAGAACAGTCGAATTCGATGGCGACGATTTGTGGACGCTCAATGCTCCCCTGCAGAGTAGGATTACGATGATAATGATAAATGGGAGAACCATGTCAGAAGCTAACATATCAGGGATATGTTTGAAGTTGGGTCAGTCGAAAAAGCATCTCTGAGAAGGTCGCCTTCGTTCGTTGGGCATGTGCAGAGAATATGGGAGAATTGGTTACCATAGAGAATGTTGTCATGTCAGCTGAAGTGCGAGGAACAAGAGGTGGGGGTGAGGAAGATTTGTAGATTCTATTAAAAACGACTTTAAAGTTAGGGGGCTTGGTTTAGATGATCAGACTATCTCTTTAGCACAGGATAGAGTGGCATGGAGGAGGTAGTTAATTATTAAATGGATTATAAAGAAAGACCTTACGCCGAAAAGCATTTCAGGTCTATAAAGTATAATGGTAATGATGAGAAACTTGTTATTCTTTCAGATTGAACCGTCCTGTCCATTCCGAGAACCTTTGATCAAATTTTTATTACGTTATCCAAAAGAGACGCTGGAACTGTTCCTCAACGACAACAATATCAAAGATCAGCAATTCAATCGTTTTATGGTTTATTTGCTTAAACACAAAAATGGTGAACCATTTAGAGCTATTATGCAAACAAAATCAGCCAGACTGATTCAATTAATTTATTGCAATCCTGCTGATGGAATTGCTACACTTCAAAGGTAAGTAAAAACTAATTGACGTTGTCATCATTATTAACAATGAATTCGTTAAATTTCACAGTCAACAAGTGATACTCGTGTCAAACGAAGACCGTTATGAAGCCCAACATCAAGCTATGTTGGTTATACAAACATTGATTGAATTTGATGATCAATGGTTGGCTTCAGAAACTGATATAATAAATGCTTTGAAACAAATTTGGGAAACTGATTTGTATAAGTCATGTGAGGCAAATGTGTCGTGTGACTTGTGGCATTTGGTAGCCAAAATTCTCTTACATTTCTTTTCTCATCACACGGACGACATCAATTTATTATTTTTGTTATTGAAAGCGTTGTGCTTGAGATTTATACCTGATTTCCAGGTGAGTCAAACATGTCACTTCATACGATCAGAAAACTTAGTTCTGTCCTGTACACATTTCAGTTTCTCCGAGATTTTCTGCAAAATACAGTCGCACAAAGTTACACCTGCGAATGGAAACGAAAGGCATTCTTCCAATTCGTTGAGGATTTCAATAATGCCAATATGTCGCAGGAATTGAAGGCAAAGGTAATATTGTTATCAATTTGTTCTCTGACCCGGCTAAAATTGTCTCGAACCTACTTTGTTGATTCCGAAATTACCGCGAAAGATAAATGACCTCTTCTTCAATTTCAGATATTAACGTCTGTGTTGATCCCGTCGTTTGCTGTCAGCTTTGAAAAGGGCGAAGGAAACAAATTAGTCGGCGCCCCACCGGCTCCATATATGGAAGACGACAACAATGTGGTATCAGTTTTCATTGGAAAAGTAATAGATCCCGAAAAGCCATTTGCAAATGAAGATGCTGTTCGAATTGCACTTCTTCAATTTGCTTGCCTGTTGGTTGAACGTGCCGCACCCCATATTCATGATGGCGATGCCAATAATAAGCGTCAAGGAAACAAACTACGACGTTTGATGACATTTGCGTGGCCATGTCTTTTATTGAAAAATTGTGTTGATCCGGCTGCCCGATACCATGGACATTTACTATTGAGTCACATAATAGCGCGTCTTGCAATTCACAAAAGGATCGTCATTCAGGTATTTTACTCTCTACTAAAGGGTCATGCCATCGAAGCTCGATCTGTTGTTCGGCAAGCATTGGAAGTACTCACACCAGCACTCCCCTTACGAATGGAAGATGGTAATACGATGTTGACACATTGGACGAAGAAAATCATTGTAGAAGAAGGACATTCGATGCAGCAACTGTTTCACATTTTACAATTAGTTGTTCGCCACTACAAAGTCTATTATCCTGTTAGACATCATCTCGTACAACACATGATTAATTCCATTCAAAGACTTGGATTTTCGGCAACAGCTACGATGGACTATCGTAAATTGGCCGTTGAACTGGCAGAAGTAATTATTAAATGGGAATTACAACGGATTAAAGAAGAAGCTGATGGTCCACTTGAAGAAGACGATCCAAACATTGAGGTAAAATACTCTGCAACGGGTGCAGTTGCTAGAACTGCTCCAGACGACAATGACAATCGAAAGAAAGCTTTATCTGAATCCAGTGAACCTATTCCGGGACCCTCAACGGCTGTAGTTAAAGTTGAAGGGGCAAGTAAACCCATTGAAAAAGTACATTGTGACACTGTGTTGAATTTCCTAATGAGATTAGCGTGCCAAGTAAACGAAGCTACAACAACAGCTGGAACATTATCGCCTGGAGAGAGTCTATCACGACGATGTGTCACATTGATCAAAATGGCAATGAAACCAGAAGTGTGGCCACATGCTTGTGACTTAAAGTTAAGTTGGATGGACAAATTGTTTGCTAGTGTTCACAGTCAACAACAAAATTTCGGAAATATTTGCACGGCACTTGAATTGCTCACGTTTCTATTGGGTGTGATGAAGAAAGATCAAATTTTGGCTACATTCAAGCCAATGAAAACTGGCCTCTCAGCTTGTGTGACATGTACAAATACACGAGTTACAAAACTTATGCATGGTTTGTTGTCCCGATTGATGGCAATCTTTCCAACTGACTCTCATCACAAGCAAGAAGAATTAGAAACATTGTACGCTACCGTTAGTAAAATGATTTTCGAAGGATTGGCTGCATACGATAAAGATCCACAAGCTAATCCATCATCACTGTTTGGTACGTTGATGATATTGAAAGCTGCTTGCATGAACAATCCAAGCTATATAGATCGCATTATAATGCCATTTATGCGACTGTTACATCGATTGACTAACAAGGAACATTTACAAAGTAGTACAACGGCTACAACACCGCAGGCTGATGCAACAAATACAAGCACAGTAGCTATAGAATTGTTATTATTATCATTGGATTTGGTTAAGAATCGTGTCGTTGTTATGGGTGTCGAGATGAGAAAATTGTTCATCGGAAATATATTAGTTGGACTGATCGAAAAGAGTCCTGACGTTAAAGTGATGAAATCCATTGTGAAAATCATTGAAGACTGGATGAAAAACAAAAATAATCCAGTTACAGTGACTCAAGCACCAACACTAAGGGAAAAATCAATTCTTTTGGTGAAACTAATGCAGTATGTTGAAAAGCGATTTCCCGATGACTTAGAATTAAATGCTCAATTCTTGGAACTGATTAACTATATCTATCGCGACGAACAACTAAAGCAATCCGAATTAACATCAAAACTAGAAGCTGCATTTTTAGCTGGACTTCGCTGCAATCAACCACACATTCGAGCCAAGTTCTTTGAAATTTTCGATGGTTCAATGAGACGAAGACTTCATGATCGTTTCCTGTATGTAATTTGTTCACAGGCATGGGATTCAATTGGTCAACATTATTGGATCAAACAATGCATTGAATTGCTGATACTAACAGCTAACACAACTACATCCATTCAAAATTCCAATGAAAATCATTTATTGCCAAGCATATCATCGGTTATCAATTTGGCTGACTCGGAGGAGAAAAACAATTTCGTCATTTACACATCCAAATTGCAAAACGAATCAACCGATTCATTGGATTCCATTGAAGACAAAGAGGATGCTTTCGATATGGACATGAGTGTTGATTCGAATATTTCACGGCGTGAAGAAAGTGAACGACCGATTAATAATCGACCAGCTACATTGACGAAATTAATTGCACGTCAAGCTGAATTTCTGGAATCAAATCGAAAGATTCGAACCGAGCAAGTAAGTAAAAGGACAATGCAATCGAATCCATTTGTAATCCATTTGTTTTTGTAGGTATTGATAGCAACATCTCAGTTGTGTCACATGGATACTCAGCTAGCTGAAAAAGTTTGGTTAGACATATTTCCACGTCTTTGGTCAATTCTTGACGAAGGACAACAGCAATCACTTATTCGAGAAATTATTCCATTCTTAGCGTCTGGTACACATGTCATTCAAAAGGATTGTCATCCGAGTGCTTTGAACACATTCGTCGAAGCATTATCTCATTGTCATCCTCCAGTTTATTTACCACCAAATTTAATGACTTATTTGGGAAAAGCACACAATTTGTGGCATCGAATGACATTGATGTTGGAAAATATGGCATTGGAATGGCCACAGAAGAAAGACTCTCAAAGTGAATACAATGATCCGGATGTCGGTGATTATTCATCCAATGATGCAGATCAATCGTCCGTTTTTGATCCATTGTCACAAATGTATTCAGCTCTACATGAGGAAGATTTATGGGCTGGTCTTTGGTTGAAATATGCTAAGTATCCTGAAACGAACAATGCCATCGCTTATGAACAAATGGGATTTTTCGAAGAAGCTCAAGGTGCGTACGATTTAGTGATGACCAAATTTAAGCAAGAGACTGCAAATGGACCGGCACCGCTTGAATTGAACAGTGAATTGTTGTTGTGGGAGAAACATTGGATTCGTTGTGCTACAGAGTTGAATCAATGGGATATATTATTGGATTATGCTCAGTCGAGTAAAGAGAAAAATTCATTTTTGACTATGGAAAGTGCTTGGCGAGTTCCAGATTGGGCACTAATGAAACAAGCATTGCTAAAAGTTGAACAAGCATGTCCGAAACAAGAGGGTTACAAAGTTAATTTGTATCGAGGTTTCTTGGCCATTCTAAACAAAGACGAACCTCATTTGTCAGCTGTCGAGAGATACGTAGAGGTAGCTTCTGTCCTTTGTATGCGCGAGTGGCGACGTCTACCAGCAATAGTTTCGCACATTCATTTGCCAATATTACAATCAGCTCAACAAATCATGGAATTACAAGAGGCATGTCAAATTCATCAGGGACTAACGCAAAGTCGAACATCGATTCATGATATGAAAGCTATTGTTAAGACGTGGCGCAATCGATTACCTGTGGTTGCTGACGATTTATCCCACTGGAGTGACATTTTCACGTGGAGGCAACACCACTATCAAATCATAACCTCGTATTTGGAGGAACAAAAGACGGACATTATCAAAACAAATTTAATGATGGGTGCCCATGCATCAGCTCAAGCAATCATTCAATTTGGTAAAATGGCCAGGAAGCACAATTTGACTGGTGTCTGTCAGGACTCGTTATCTAGAATATACACAATACCATCCGTACCGATAATTGATTGTTTCCAAAAAATTCGTCAACAAATCAAGTGCTTCCTGCAGAAAGCATCAACAAGTAGTGGACGTGTTGAACTCGCTCAGGCTCTGGAAGTCATCGAATCAACTAATCTCAGCTACTTTGAAAATCCAATGATAGCCGAATTTATGGCGCTAAAAGGTCTTCTATTCGCACAAAGTGGGAACTCAGAAGAAGCAAATAAAGCATTCAGTGCATCTGTACAAGTACATGACCAGTTGATAAAAGGGTGGGCTTTATGGGGTGACTATTTGGAGCACATTTTTACACGTGAATCCAGACAGATGAATTTGGGTGTCAGTGCCATTGTTTGCTTTTTGCATGCTTGTCGTCACCAAAATGAGAACAAGTCAAAAAAGCATTTGGCAAAGGTTTTGTGGCTACTTTGTTACGATGATGACAAGGCCTCCTTAATGGAGGCTTTGGATAAATATGCTGTTGGAATTATGCAGCAGCATTGGTTACCTTGGATACCTCAATTACTTTGCTGTTTAGTGCAATACGAGTCACGAGTTATTTTGAATTTACTCAGTAACGTAGGTCGCTTGTAATTATAAGGTGTGTTCGTTATCTTAACTAAATATTTCGTCCTCAGGTTGGAAGAGTGTTTCCTCAAGCTGTTTACTTCCCCATTCGAACACTTTATCTCACTCTAAAAATCGAACAAAGAGAAAAACATAAGAGCGCCGAACAAGCGTCTCTCGTCAACAAGTTGCAGTCAGCCGCTAATCAAGTAAGTGAATTTAAAAGTCAGTTGATGAATACCGTGATTTTCAATGATTTCTTTCAGGGCTCAGGCGAAAATGTTATCGTTCAACCGCCACCTAGTCCAGTTGTAATATCTACCACACCCGCCACACGAACGCCATCCGGCCAACCAACTCAACCATCGTCTGTGGCATCATCCGCACCAATAAAAGCAACACAAGCAATGTGGCGATGTTCGAAAGTGATGCACGTTCAACGGGAAATACATCCAACAATTTTGAATTCGCTAGAAGGTATTGTCGATCAGATGGTTTGGTTCCGTGAAAACTGGCGTGAAGAAGTTCTTCGTCAACTGCGTCAAGGTCTAATCAAATGCTATGCAATTGCATTTGAAAATCGAAGTTCCGTCAATGATGCAACCATTACACCGCATACATTGAATTTTGTTCGAAAATTAGTATCAACCTTTGGCATTGGAGTGGAAAATATCTCACCGGCACAACCAACTTATGGTTCAGCTGCATCTGAATCACTAGCACGACAAGCCCAAGCAACGGTTCAAGATCCAGCATTCCAGAAAATGAAAGGTCAATTTACCAGCGATTTTGATTTCTCCCAACCGGGTGCCATGAAATTACACAATTTAATTGGCGAATTGACCAAATGGATCATCATACTCGAATCGAATACCAAGCAAATGTCCAAGTCATTTTTAATTGAAGAAAAATGTCGATTCTTATCGAATTTTAGTCAGAAAACGGCCGAAGTTGAATTACCCGGTGAATTACTGCCACGACCATCTCATTATAAAATTTGCATTGCACGTTTTATGCCAAGAGTTGAGATTGTTCAAAAGCATAATACAGCTGCTAGACGACTTTATATTCGTGGAACCAATGGTAAGATCTATCCATATTTAGTGGTTAATGACTCTGGATTGGGTGATGCTAGACGCGAAGAACGTGTACTCCAATTGCTTCGCATGTTAAACCACTATTTGGCTAAGCAAAAGGAAACATCGAGACGATTCCTGCATATAACTGTACCACGAGTGGTGGCCGTTTCACCACAAATGCGTTTAGTCGAAGATAATCCATCGAGTATATCGCTTTTGGACATTTTCAAAAATGGCTGCAGTAAATTGAGCATTGAACATCACGACTCACCGATTAAAAGGTTGGTTTGATAACATTGATGGCTTTGATTGAACATAGTTAACGTTCTGAATGTTATTACAGATACTACGAAAGATTAGCTGACGTGCAAGCCAGAGGTTCACAAACGACACACAATGTCCTACGTGACATTTTACGTGAAGTTCAAACATCAATGGTACCGAAAACTCTTCTCAAAGATTGGGCAACTCGAAACTTTAGATCAGCTACCGATTACTGGCAATTCCGAAAAATGGTTTGTCTTTCGAATTTACTTCGAATTCTATTTTTCATAATGAATTTCGGTTTCAGTTTACGCTACAACTCTCTCTAGCATGTTTGTGCGAACATGCTCTTCACTTGACAAGACTGAATGCTGATATGATGTATCTTCATCAAGACTCTGGTTTGGTGAACATTTCCTATTTCAAATTCGATGTTGACGATGCCACTGGTGAATTAGATGCCAATCGTCCAGTACCTTTTAGATTAACGCCAAATATCGTTGAGTATTTGTCAACGATCGGTATCGCTGGGCCGCTTACAGCATCTGCCATTGCAACGGCAAGGTGTTTGGTACAACCCAATTTTAAGGTAAGTACTTCAATCATCGGGCCTCGCAATTAATGAATGATTGTGAAATGGGTTAAAAGCAGACAAGTCTGAGACCAGCGAACATATTTTAAAATTGTTTTTTCGTCTGTTTTTCAGTTGTCAACCATTCTTCGTGCAATTTTACGTGATGAAATCTTTTCGATTCACAAAAAGCGACTCAAAGACGAAAAACCAATTTTGGATGCGAATGGTGAAATCGCACAAGAACCCGAAGTGGACATGGAGAAGATTATATCATTGGTTATTAAAGCTGTTGACGCTATTATGCAGAGACTGAACAACATTTCCTATTTCGATAATGTTGAATCAAATAAAATGAGTACATTGGTACAGGCAGCTCATAATCCTGATAATTTGTGTCGTATGGATCCAGCTTGGCATCCGTGGGTATAAACCTTTAAGCAATGTATTATAAATGTGACGTATTTTCGTAATGATTTCAATATGAAGTGTGTTAGTGTGTTACATCGAGTTTTCTTTTAGATTTGTAATAAATCAAAGCGGAAAGACATATTATAGACTTTCCAATGTAGTAGTTTTAGAAAAGAAATATTTTTATTCATTTATGTTGTAAGCCGAGATTACAATTATAATTATTCAGTTCCAAGTGTTGTAGTTTCAATTTTCTATCAAAAACTCTATGAATTTTGTACAATTTTGCTGCAAACCTCAAATTAAGCCATCATTACCTCATATCGACGTGGTTTATTGCACGGCCCCTTATTTAAGACTTATAACTAACCAAAACAAATATGACCATCTTTTGGGCAGACCAGCCGGACTAACATAGTTTTTAAATGAGAACTGTTTCACGGGGTTGTGAAAATACATATGAAATGGGATATTCCAAAAATCCCTCAAGCGATGGTTTTTGATTTTGGTCAGGAAATTATCAGGGGACGATAACCTACGAAACCCACCATAAAGGTTTCTTGGGCACGCACCATTAACTAACAGTTATTTCAAGCTTCCGGTGAGTGATAAAAGTGCTCCCAAAAAAGTGTTTTTAAAATAATACGTAAGGCACGCTAAAAAGAGGACAGGTAAGTCTCGTACTTGCGGCAAGGATGTAAAATATGGGTCTTTCGTATAATGTATTTACCATAAGTTTGTGTTCCCTATCCTTCTCGAAGTTGTTGACAAAAGTAGCAAAATAGTTTAATTTTGATAACTTTTCGATTTTGCTCATGTTCGTACTTGGCCTCAGAATATCGAATCAGGCGAGACTCCCCATCAATAAAGACTTCTTACTTAGTAATCTCGCCCCATGAAATTTAAAATTTCGAAAACCGATATTTATCATTTCATTTAACGGCAGTCTAATGACAGACGGTCAGGTACAATAGTAAATATAGTAATCATAAATCTTTTCATAAAGAATAAAGTCGTTGAAATAGAATTAAGCAAATAAGCAGAAAGTTTTCAGTAGATTATTGTAGGTTCTAGCAGTACAACAGTCGATGATGATAAAGTAACTGAGTGGATAAATTCATAGGGTTGCCCAATAATCAAATATGTTGTCTGGTAGGTTCAGTAGTGCTGTACGAAATTGTGCACGGGGTAAAGATGGATCAATATTTCTTGCCGCAATGCTAAATAAACGACAGGCCACATTAAGCAGTGAAAATATCAAGTAATCCTTTCTGTAGAACTTGATTG
>JANVCI010102223.1:0-11503 GCA_026413465.1 Trichosia splendens | reverse complement strand
AAATTAATGAAAATTGATGAAATTAATGAATTTAATGAATCAAAAATAGGCCCTGTACGTGTATATACAACCTTCGCCGCTTGTTTTTTGTTTAACTCATATCTGAAACCAAATTCATATCGCGAAAAAATTCCACTTTAACATGTATGTCTATACCGAGTATAATGCGTGCACTTCGCAGTCCGTCGTTTGTACCCATATATTTTTACATATCCGTCCAGATCTCTAACATTTATATTACTTATTTTTTATTGATGGTTATGAATATTGTGTGACGATGATGGCTTGTTATAAAACAAAATATAATTTAATGTTTGCTTGAATGGTAAAGCGTATATGTCTGACTGACTGTAAGAGAGGTATAGTCGCAATATTTTATTTTACGACGAAAACATAAAAATATTGACTCAATGAATCGTATGCAGATATTTAAAAAGAAATTAAATTTGACAATGTATTTGTTTAAACATGACGCATTTGACGCACATTTAAGATTTGGTATGTCTTAAAGGTGCTGCTTGAAAAAAAAAAAAAAAATTGACGTAATAATAAGAACACAAGAAAAAGAAACAGAAAGTAACAAAGTCTTTGTCATTATTATAGAAGGCTCGCACAACCCATGTTGATGTATTTTTAAGCAAAGGTGAGTCATTTTCCACTCCCAAAAATATTTCAGAAATTAAATTTTTGTCCCAAAAACTCCGCCGAAAAGTTTGCTCCTCAGTTGCCAGTACAGGTTCGAAATTCTTTATTGCCAAAAACTTTGCGGTTATCTAATACGTGTATTTATACGGGTAGAGAACCGTTTCTTCAAGATAGTGAGGGTTCTCTGGAATATTTCTTGGCAAACCAACTCGCAAGTGTATCAAAATCGAAAGCTTTCCGAGATATTTAACAAAAACTGATTTATCACTCCTAGTTTCCCCGTACTCAGAAAAAAGGCAGTAGGTTGCGGCCATTTATACACACCTTATATGTACCATGTTTTTTCTCGTCGGTGTATGAAATCATTTATTGTTATTGTTAATATTGAAACTACCGAATTGAATTATTATTCTTTTCGTAAGTAATGTGTTGATGAAACGTAATTTAACGAAGTACATCCATTAATAACTTCCCTCTCTCATCATAATATTCAATTTCATTTTAAATAACAACTGTTACCAATAAAGACAAAAGTTAACACGACATCACTTCTTAGTATAGCAATATTATGTTCACACTTGTCGGAATAATGGGAGCCTCAGAACGAAAAAATCTTATTGCCATGCAAAACTTGTGAATGAAGAAAGTCTCAAATAAGAGAGAAGAGAAATGTGAATGTGGTTTTATTATGTAAATGCTTAACTTACAGATTAGAAGTGAAACATCAAACCCACACACCTACTTAGAAATGGCTTTTGAGAACTGATTCGATCATGTTCAAAAGAATAAATCACAGTGCACTCACATTTTTTTATAATAACCAATGCTAATTGTGGTGCGTCGAGAAGTGTTAATTAAAAATTTAAGGAAGAACGTCAGATACTCTTTCTGTTACCTTGAGAATATCTGAAAAATAAATGATTCACCAATATGCTCGACTATCAACTAGACCAGTATATAAAACGTGATGAGATGAATGGAACTGAAAACGCATGATGATTGATATTTTATTGCAAAATGAGCAGGGGCGTACACCCACATCACGTATTTCATTGAAGTGAAAAATTGCAAATAGGTAAATTTCAACGAATTCAGTTTCGTTGCGAAGCCAAGAACATAGCCGAAATTTCGAAGTCACTTAGCACTGACCAACGGTACTTATTTCAATTCTGCAGTGTAATTTCAAATGGAGTTTGTCCACCAAATTTGGTCAGTCGACATACAGGCAATATTTCGCTTTCTGGTTGGACAACGATAACAAACTGTTGTGTCGAAAGTAGGTATCAACGGTTCGTTCAACGAAAGCACTTGTAACTTCAGTGAAATACGTGATGTGGGTGTACGCCCCTGCTCATTTTGCAATAAAACATCAATCATCATGCGTTTTCGGTCCCATTTATCTCATGAACATTATTAAGGCATCACGTTTTGTTGATCCACCATATATGAAATCAGTTCCTAAGATAATTTCTCGAAATGTATCTGTTGCACATCCCGAAAATTTGATGCACGCAATTTTAAATTATGAAAAAGAAGAGATTCGTTTCCGTGGATGGAAGAAGATCGTCGAAATTCAATCGAAAAACGACGAAAATGGATTCATTCGCGCGAGTTCTAAGTTTAATTTTGACGCAAGCAACTACGCAGAAGTGGTGGACTGGGAGAAGTCAGCACAATCCGTACCACCGATACTACGCTACTTTGATTGCAGCATTAACGATGCCAGAATATATATATGCAAGGAAAAGACTGTGTGAACATAATCTTCCAATTGACTTAAAGTCAATGCCATGTCACACGCAGCTTGTTGAAAGGTGTGTAAAAGTGGTTACCGAAGCGTCATTGTGCAGTATGCAGTGAGCAGCGAAGAGATGATCATATTATCAACACTTTACAATCACGACACAACATACGCCTTTTCCGCACCAAAAAAAAACTTCAATTTGAAGATCGAAAATGCTATTCAAGCATCGGTCTAATAGAACTCATTTTCATTAAACAAATTTAACAATTTTCAATATTTTTTTTTACAATTTTTCATACATACTTTGAATGGAACGGCGACATGAATTTTCGCCAGTGGAATTATCGCTCGACATGTGGCAATTATCGCACTGGGAGTTGTCACTCGACAAGTGAGAATTATCACGCTGGGAAATTTCACGCTGGGGAATTTCGCTCTGGGAATTATCGCTCCGGGAATTATCGGCCGACAAGTGGGAATTACCGCCCGGGAATTATCGGCCTGGGAATTATCGCCTCGGGAATTATCGCCTCGGGAATTATCGCCCGACAAGTGGGAATTATCGCCCGGCAAGTAGGAATTATCGCCCTGGGAATTATCGCACCGGGAATTATAGCCCGACAAGTGGAAATTATCGCACCAGGAATTATCGCACCGGGAATTATCGCTCGACAGGTGGGAATTATCGCCTTGGGAATTATCGTCCCGGAAATTATCGCCCGATAAGTGAGAAAAAATGGTAAGTGAATCCCAAACGAAATTTTTCAGTACATCATTCGTTGGTGAGATGAGAATGAGAGCAAGCGGTCTCCCCGCGTTCTCATTCTGTGGCTTCGCCGCATCCCTCGCCAGGCAGGGCCATTCCATGGGAATAGGTGTCGGTGAAACAGCTTTCTTCCGATCAAAGAGCTTCATGTTACTTATCAACATGTTTTAATAGTACTTGATTTGTTAAAGTAAAAATGTCGTTTGGAATTCACTTACCATTTCTTCCCACTTATCGGGAGATAATTCCTGGGGTGATAATTCCCGGGGTGATAATTCCCCATCACCGAATGGAACTGGAGGTCCCACGATTCATCTGTGACAAAAATGCCAGATCAAAAATGTTATCTATTAGTTATGAATAAAATCCACCACACGCATTTTGAATATGTTTCAAAAATCAAGTACGATGGACCCTAAACGCTCTAGTGCGTTTTCCCCAAATGAGTAAATTTTAGTGATCAAATGTTACTATGCTGCGCAATTGAATTTATTCGTTTTCATTAAATCGTTTTCGAGCACACAGTATTGTAATTGAAATTCATTGCCAAGCCGACTCTCTGAAATATTTACACTTTGACTGAAAAATATATTTCGATCGTTACATTGTTAAAGAGTTGTTAAATATCTTTCTTAATATAATATAATGTATATGTAAGCTACTAACTGTTCTGAGTTGGATGACTTTAAGATTTTGTTTTGTCGTTCATAGTTATTGATTAATTAATAACTGATTAATCGATTTAATGGAGAGATAAATATAAGACACTACTGTTTCTAACGAGATATAAATAGTTAATTAGTATTATGAACTTCATGTCAATCACGTTTTGAGAAATCATTAATTTTATTTTATTATTATTTACTTTCATCATGAAAAATACTCTTAAAACTCAATGCTGAGCTAAATATACTACAAATTGAAAATCTTAAAATTTAATCTTATCCAAGAGACAGAGGAAAATACCCTAAATAGGAAAATAAAATAAAAAAAAAAATGAATAAAATTTGTGGAAATGAAATCTTAAAAAAAGCAAGTAAATCACAATGGAAAATCGAACACATTTTTATTTATTTATTTTCTTGAGATATCCATATAGGTTTTACAGCTTCTTTTCGTGATTCTATCGAAAGCAAAATCATATACTCTCTGTAATACATATGCATTTATATGGCATGTATATACTACATTCAGAATATTCAAGTTTATACACATTATAAATCTTATATACTTGGTGAGGTAAAGATAGACAAGAAGTTCTTCAGAAAAATGTAAAATTGTGTATCAGTTTGGGTGAATTGGAAGTATCATAATAGTCTTATTATTGACTTATTTGCTTACTTTTTTTCCAGTTAATGTTATTGCCTTGGCTTTCCAATGATGGGTATCTTTCAAGAACAACAAGACAAGTAGTATGCTCTTACAGATAAACAAGCGGCATGTGATGAATATTGAATTTTTCTTATAGTGGGTGGTTTGGTCGTATGAACTTTCCGCAATTAAGGAAGTCGTTCGGTCTACAACATTTATTCAGAAATAATTTTGTCAACGTCTTCCCTTTAAGCTCATCTACTCATGTAGTCATTCATATCATTAGACTCGCACGTACCGTAGGTATAAACGTGATAAGCATTTAACTTTAATCAATCTGAAACGCCACATAACGCCTATATTATACGAAAAACACATAATAGTATAACGTATTTATGGTCACGCGTGAAAACGTTTCACAGTCCATTAAGACATGGTGTTTACCCATGATAACTCCAAAAATAACGGGTCGATTTTGATATAATTTTTTGTCTTCCTGAAATGTAATTTGCCATGTGGCTAGTCTAATTGGTGAGAAGGTAGAGTGCCCAAACGTAAAGTAGCCGATAGATTTATAACTGCGAGAGTAATAACGTTTTCAAAACATTGTTTTGGTTGAATTTGTTGGAGTGGTTCACTACAAATCCTCTACACCTCGAACCCGTTAGATAAAGCAGCGCTTTTTGTTTCTTTGTTAATATCGACATACTGGCTGGCCCATCAAAAATTAATTTTTGATGAGAAAAATTGTTTACCGACCTTCGACGACCTCGCCCGTTCGTAAAGGGTGGAAAATATCGTTTTTTGAAGAATTTATTTTTTGTCATGAGAAATGTCTTCCAGTGGAAAGCAAAAGCAATCGTTTTATTTTTCAATCAATTTAGTTATTCTTTCTGATTTTATGCTTGAGCCTTTAATCTTGAACTAAATAGAATTGTATTTGTTATTTTCAGAAGCCGCTGGTGGCCGTTCAACACAACAAAGTAAAAAACCATCCGACACAAAAAAACTCCAAGACGATACGGATGACTCATCACTTAACACCATCAATTCTTCAACAAATCCAACACCTCTTTCAACAGCTATTGTATCGAAAGACGAGGACGATGTGTACGAATTTAAATCAACGCCAAAAGATTCGTCGAGTTCGTCTGGAGATGATAAGTCAGATGGAGGAAAGGGATCAGACAAATCATCGGATGAGAAAAGTGACGATCATAGTCAAACGAAACGTAGTTATTCGGACGTTGAAACGAATGACGAAGGAAATAGTGCTGATGACGAATCAAAAAGGAAGAAGCGCAAAGATTCTGAGCAAACAAGTAAAGATGGAAATAAGGCATTAGCAGGAAGCAGAAACACTCCCCAAAGACAAGAAAAAGGAAGTAAGATTTCTGGCCCAGCAAAAAGTGTTTGTTTGAACAAAGCCACAGCGTCTTTAGAAAGAAAAAGTCCTTGTCCAAGTCCGAAACCTGCAAATAAAAGTACAGATAGTGACGTGGAGACAGAAGAGAAAAGTGGAGACAATTTTAGCAGCTCAGGTCCGAAAGTACCTCCATTGAAAATAGTTATTCCGCAACAGGGTACGGGTGGCGATCAGGAAGCAGGTTCAAGAAATGGAAAAAATGCTTCAGCTCGAAATCACGCAGCCTTACCATACGTTGTGGCCTCATCGTCAAATAGTAACGATTCTGCTGATAAGGAAAGTGTTTCATCTCGTTGCACAAGTCCTTCTGATTCAGCCAAAAGTGTAGATGAGAAAAAAATGTCAAACGAAGAGCAACGACAGCAAAGAGTATTACGAAGTTCTCATCGTGGTGGGCAATCAGTTGATCGAGGTTCCAACAACTCTTCCCCTCAATTACAAAGCAGTTCGCCTTCACCCGCACCGGTTAGTACCAGTGATTCAATAACGACTGAATCAATACCAAAACAAACACCATCAGTAACTACGAACACCAATTCAAGTCCTGCCAATTCAGCGGCCATTCCAGATACCGATAACACAGGTAATGTTCCCAGTCCGTCAGCGTCATCAACGTCATCCACAAAAGAATCCTCCACACCTAGTACTGTTGACCTTCATCCACGAAAAAGAAAGATTCGAGCAAGTAAGGAGCATATTGAAAACAAGCAGTCTGCCAGCAATCCGTCATCTTCTACATCTAGCACCATAGATAACAATGATAATGTCCCATCAAATGAAATTCATCCACACGATCAACCCATTACCAACTGTTATCAAATGTACTTAAAGATCCGACAACAAATTGAACGACGACATCGTAATTTATTTCCTGTTCAACCAAAGGCGCCGCAGGGATTTCAAGACTATTTGATGAACCGTTGTACATATGTGCTAGATGGTAAAACAACAAATGAAGCGACAGTCAATGTGCCAGCAACTATTGCAACGCCAATGAAAGATTTGTTCTCGACACAGGAGAAAGAACGTTACAAATTGAAAATGCAGCATGTGGTGGAAAAAGAAAAATTGGTCTTAGCGGTGGAACAAGAAATATTGAGAGTTCATTCGCGAGCTGCACGAGCATTAGCTAATCAATCACTGCCATTCTCAGCCTGTACAATACTTCGCGACGAAGAAGTATACAATATGATTACACCCGAACAGGAGGAGAAAGATCGCAATGCACGATCTAGATACAATGGACGTTTATTCATTAGTTGGCTGCAGGATGTTGATGATAAATGGGAAAAAATTAAGGTAAATTGTGGAAGATCTTATTGAACATCAGAATATTCCTGGGCTGTTACTATAGTTGAGAAGGGTGAAACAAGCAAAGCTCTCGAAGGAAAGAATTGAAACTCTTTCTATACTTTTCGATTGAGCTACACTCAAGGGATCAATTAAGTCCGCCATTACGTGTGTAATAAAATACAATTCATCCGCTTTTCTGGAATCTCGATACTCCTTGTATTCCGTAACAACAACCAACAATTTTTTACAAGATTTCCCAAATCGGTGACGATGAAGATGTGCCGTCGACATTCGTACATCTTTGTTTCTCTAGAGGCTTTTATCAGTGTTGAGCAAGCAACTGCAAACTTACTCTCACAGTACCGTGCATCATCGTCGATATGATCAGATCATTTTACGTACTTAATTAAAGGATTCGTTTAGTTCTTTGTCTGATGTCGTCTCTATTTACTGTAATGCGATTTCGCTTGCGGGACCTTGGGGAGTTTATATATCCGTAGACGAATTTGTTTCTTTACAGTTTTCAGTAAGACTCTTAGATTCTTTCTTCTTTCTGGTTTGACTCACTTCCAAGTAATTATTCCTTCATCATCATCATCATCATCATCGTAATCTTATTCCGCGCAGGATCATAGAGCGTCAAAAAGGCGTTTCGTTTGTTTGTTTGATTTCGGCAGAGTGAGAAAGAATCACACAGCTACCTGCTCCGGTTATGTTCTATATCTTATGCGGCCGGACCCATTCTTTGAGCTCTGATTTAGCCTTCCCTCGTCGGATGGTTCAGGAAGTTTCCAGGGACCACTATGTGGAGGATGATATCAGATGCAGTTCATAGTCAACACGCTACCCTGTTATTATCTACCCTCGACCCTCAGTTATTCCTTGCTATTTATGAAATGTTTCTTGACGTCGACGTCAATCAATAAACTAATGCACGTGTGTTTTTTTTAGGAAGCAATGGTTTTAAGACACCACAATGAGGCTGAGAGTTTGAATGCCGTACAAAAAATGGACTGGGAATGGAAAATGAAAGAACTCACCTTATGTGAATACAAAGCCCAACCAGTAATCGAAGAAGCACACGTACCGATGGTACATGTCAGCGAAGATTTTGATTTACTTCCTGCGTAGTGATGTCAAAAATGTTGGAAATGAAAAAATTTGGAAACAAATCTCTGATTCTCTAGACTATGTTCAAATTAACAACTGTGTCAAGCAGTTTTCGAACAAAAATTAATTTTAAGAAGTCAAATAGTTTTAAGCTTTTTTGATTTGTAAAGACTTCGAGAAGACTTAATTTCACGTAAAATAATTGTAATCGAATTTCAGAACAATAAAACGTGAGCTAATTTAAGACAAAAGCGAAATGAATATTAATATTTTCAGCTATCTCTGTTGAACGCTGAGTCCCATGTTTTGGTGTTCACTTGCTTCAGAATAGCTGTTAATCCTCGACCGAGACCGTATTCATCTTGACTACGTTTGTAAAGGATGCGCAATGTTCGTTCTCATTTCACTGATTTCACAATCTGAAAGTTAATGCAATTTTACCTTGTTATTACCAAAAGATGCCATCTAAACCGTCTCAATAAAAAATTTTGGCCGCCATATTGGGTCAGTTCCGGTCTCCGTCGAACGCAATTTCTATTCATCAAATTACTCCCCAAGCAAAGACATATCAATGTATGTAACAATAATTTTTTGGCCGCCATCTTGGGTCACTTCTATAACATATAAACAATTTTTTTCTTTGGTACACTGGAAGACCCTTGGACCACTGCTCAGAAGACTGGGACCTATGGTTCCATCGGCAAAAATGTTCGTCACAACGTCTTCTATAATATATGAAATAGTTATTTATGTAACAAGTGCTAAAAGTGGACAATTCTGATCGAGGTACTAAAGCCCTCGGACATTTTTCTATACCTTGATCAACGCCTTTGGACATTTTACCCACCGTGATCATTTGTAACAGTCGAGGATTTTTTGAGCCACCGAGTTGAATTGACTAAAAAGTGCGACTACAATGTTTAACTTTTCAGTCGAATTTTTTAGTCAAGAAGGAAACTCGACTAAAATGTTCGATTTTTAGCACTGTTTTTGGTGCTGGAAATGGCCCTTTATAGGTGAGAAGTATAAGAAAAATTATTGGACCACTACGTCAGGCACTCTAAAATCAACGGTAGCGGCTCGGGGGTGCGACCTGCGACCATCCATTATATTAAATCTTATGTTCAGCATAAAATTCCCCACAACTTTGTCTATGGGTCCAACCTTCTACCTATTGTTATTTCCGAGAAATTCACAAAAAAACTCCTCAGGCGCCCTAAAATCGACGATAGCGGCTCAGGGATGCGAGCTACGACCATCCTATGTATTACAACGTTTGTTCAGAGTAAAATTTCCTACAAGTTTGTCTTTGTGCCCAACCTTCTATCTTGTATAATTTCCGAGAAATTCGTAAAAAATAACGATGGGAGTTGGTAGGGGTCTCTCGAATTGCGATTTAGGCTGGTTTTATTTTATTTGTAAAAACTTAATTTTACGTAAAATAATTGTAATCGAATTTCAGAACAATAATATGAGAGCTAATTTAAGACAAAAGTAAACTGAATATTAATATTTTCAGCTATCTATGTTGAACGCTGAGTCCCATGCTTTGGCGTTCACTTGCTTCAGAATAGTTGTTAATCCTCGACCAGGACCACATTCAAATGTACGTGGAAAATGTTCATCTTGACCACGTTCGTAGAGTATGTGCAATGTTTGTTCCCATTTCACTGGTTTCACAATCTGAAAGTTAATGCAATTTTACTTTATTATTACCAAAAGATGCCATCTAAACCATCTCACCTGTTTTGGTAATTGATGCAAAATATGACTAGCATTTCTATACTGTTTCCCATCAACGTTTGAATGTACACTGATAATCGGATCTTCAATTCTAATTTTCTTAAGCGCTGTCGCGAATGGTTCAACTGCCGATTGCATCAATTGTGTATGAAAGGCTCCACTGACACTAATACGTTTAACTCGTCGTAATTTCAAACTCTTGGCGTTCGTTTCTAAATATTCCAAAGCTTCTACATTGCCAGCCACCACTTTACAGTGCGGATATAAATAGTTTGCAATACGGCATTCTGGACTTTCAACACCTTTGCTAATACACCAATCGATGGCTTTTGAACAAACATTACCCATATTTGTGTCTGGTCCATACAAAACTGTTGCCATTCCACTTGCTACCTGATTACTCGCCAATTGCATAGCCTCAGCACGTACTTGTACTAATCTCAACGCTTTGTCGAATGGTAAAGCACCAGAAAACACTAATGCTGTTATCTCACCTAAACTGAATCCAGCTGTTGCAACACAATTCTCAATAGCATTGGGTCGCTCCTCTTTAAGCCGTTCCAGCGAAGCTAATGAACTAACCATAATTGCAGGTTGACAATAAATTGTTTGGTCTAATTTCTCTTTTGGTCCTTCTAAACACAACTTCAACAAGTCGTACCTACAAACGAAAGCAAACAATCAAAGAGAGACTAGAGCTACCAAAAACCTATTTACTGTAAAACTTCATTTGCCATCGCAAATATGTCTCTGGCTCCTGGAAATTTAATTAAATTTTTGCACATTCCAACGTGATGTGCTCCTTGGCCGGGAAACAAAATGATTGACGTTTCTTTGGGATCGGTTGTGGGTCGTGCAGCTTTTTTAGACTGATCTCGGCGAAGTCTCGTTCCTTCTGGATATGGTAGAGTCGACCAATCTGTTTCAGGTGCTTCATTTTGTAAATCTTTGAAAGTTGCTGAATTGTCGAGCAGTTCTTTTATGTCAGTTGATTTTGATCCAGACTTCAAAGGTGATGAGACACCGGTTCGAAAGTGACGAGTAAGTATTCTGAGAAACATCTGTTCTTAGTAGTGTTTAATTTTTGTAAACTTTAAGTAACTTATCGGATACCGGCGAAGGAAAAATATTTAAAGACGATGCGACATAGCACACGTATCTGTCAAAATTTCACTAACGTTTCATTTCGAACTGGTTCACAATTCCATCGTGGTGAACACAATATTCGAAGAAGTGAACATACACGAATAATTTCAAATTGGATGGCCGCGACCTTAGATAATAGAATAGATAGATACTGAATGTAAGGTATGAAAGTGCTTTCCAACATCTATTTGACATTTGGGTCGGAATCGTTTTATTAACGATAAAAAATCGTTATTCGATTGATTAACGAGAAAAAAAATCGCAAATTGTTGTTTACATTTGTAATAATAATATTCTTATTTAAAACAAAAATCATCCA